>JAGKTI010006152.1:0-41820 GCA_018397915.1 Birgus latro | reverse complement strand
ACAGTATGTATAATATGTATAAAGTGTATGATATGTATAATGTATATTGTAGTTTGTCAACCCATGAACTGTTGAGCCTCGCCCAGCCAGACGGTCACGCTGGGAGAGCTCGGATACCCACGTTACCAGGCAGTCATGCTGCTCCGTTCCCCTCATCTGTACTCGGCCAATAAACCTACAAACGGGCATGCGGCCTTTCCATCGCTAACTATATATTTGTAGACTGACAGTACCAGTACCTACAAAAAATGGCGGCAGCGGTGTTTTCTACGTAACGATTCTAAGTAATACAGTAGTCGACGTGACGCCCCGGCAGCATACCCAGACACCAGCCAACGAGCTAACAACAACTGTCCCAGCACAACAGCCACCTACTGCACCCACATCCATTATTTCGTTGTCGTCACTATTCTTCAGTGTTACTGGTCTGCCCCCTGCATGCCAAGTTGCCCTGAAGGTCTACCCCTGCCAGGTTCAAACTGCCAGCCAGCCCCTGCTTCATTTTCGCTAAGATCTACAATAAGTTACTCAACCCCTGTAAGATCTGCCCCTGCGAGGACCCAACCGCCATCCCTGTTTCAAAATCAACAGTCACCATCACCGCCATCTATCGGCTTACCCAGCATTCCTGGCCGCCATGTTGAATCAGCTGATGTAAACAATTGCCGCCAAAGCTGATTCCTCCATACCATAGCAGCTGCTACCAGCGATTTCAAACGGACAGCTGAGCAACTCTGCATTATTATTAGTATTATCATCATCATCACCACAACCATTTTGATTGTATACTTTACATCAGTGATACATAGTTTTATACAAGTACACATTTTATTGCCACTAAGCTACCACTGATGCACAGTGTTACGTGAACGTGAACGCAAACAACCACACCAATTTTTCTACTGCACAAGTTAGGTGCCAGCATTTCATAATTATCGTTTTTATTTAACACACCAGCCCTGACAATTATATTAGTGCATGTGTATTATTCAGTGTCCAGTCTGGCTGCACTTTTATTATTTTTCAGTACTAAATGGAAGTGTCTTTCGGACCCTGTCCCCACTAGAGCGTTCACTCAAGAATTTTCACGTTAATTGCTTGTATACCGGTACCTCCCTTGGGACACCCAGGCATATCAGGGTAGTCGTGAGTGAAAGACTGATTTTTTATGTCATTGTTAGGTCCGGTACTTATATATTTCTGTTATTATAATTGATAATTTGACAGGCATATGAGGAAATATTTTATTTAATTTTATTTTCTATAATTGTCTGCCACCATTTTGTAATGGGGAAATTTTTGAACTGATCATAATTTTCAGTAATGTCAACAGGATGAGATGAGAAATAACTTGAAAGATTAAATTGCCACCGATCTGTTATAGGAAATAACTTGAGATAGGATATGCCACCAGCCTTGTGATGAGTAAACTGGACTGTCTAAGATTTAGAACTAGTATTATATTTTCTTGGGATCAGCCTACGGGTTATGCTCGTGACAATAGGGGTAGCACAAGGGTAGCGATAAGCCTGAGCAGCCGTAGACATGTAACAGGATGGGGACAAGCGTGGACTTTGATACTTACTGCATAAATCATGAAAAACTCGGTCCACTGGATTTCGGCGGGACATGAGTAGTCTCCTCTTCACTAGTTCTCTCCTCTGTGTGAATTACCTCAGTACACTCTCAACAAAAACATTATACCATTACTACCAACAAGCTATGTGCAGCCTGAGTAGGAGAAGGAAGAAGACCGGTATGAATGCAAGAGTACACGGATTTTTATTACATCCTCCAAAATTCAAATAAAATGCAAGAATGGAAAAAAAATTCGATAGTGACTGGTTCACAATTGGTTGGGCAGATAGTATATGACACAACTTTGTTAGGAACAAGTCTAATCAGGTATTAACAGTATAAATATACAAGAACATCAAGTCAGTTACAGTCAACACACCACCCTCTGGGTGTACTTTTGATAAACCATGTTATAAGCCTCTAATACCGTCCTTCATTGACATAAAGGTTCCCTCCCAAGATATAACGGGGCATGAGTATGACCACGGGGTGACAAAATAAACAAAAACTATTTTAAATTTTGGCCCCCTGCTTAGACAGATATCAAAGAATAGTCAGTCTATTAAAAGATTCTGATATGAAAGTTGACTCTAGCCTGGTGTCAGTGAATAGGTTACTCAAATCACAGTTAATACTCTAAAACAGAGATCGAGCACTTCACAATCCTAAAAAAAAAAAAAAAAAAACTCAGTAACCTGTTATTCACTTTACGGATTTACCTTAACTATAACAGGATATACCTCAAATATAACTGAGAGATATACCTTAAATATAACTAATATATACCATAAATATAACAGAGATATACCTTCCCTTTTCCTCACAATTTTCAAGATAATAACGACAAAACTGAAGAACAATACAATGCCACAAGTTTTCCAAGAACATTCTCTAAATTTGAAAGTTTCTCACTCAACGGTCCAAACGGCTGGTTAACACCCGTGTATATTCTCACTTACTTAGCTATTTATGCTTCGTGTTGGTTGGGACCCAAAACAATTCACAAAATTGGTCTGATAATCAAAGCTTCACTTAACATCTCAAAACTGAGTGTGAGTCGGCATCTGGGAGTCATAAGGGGACCACGTGTTACTCACCATTGATGTTGCAAGGCTGGGAATTTACCACAGCTAACCTCCAGTACAGATATCCTGCGGTCCTCCGACCCTGCATCAATTGGTGACACTGCTAAACTCCTAGGACACTCCCCATCTCCAAACTCTTCAGCAAACTCCTGGGACACTCCCCATCTCCAAACTCTTCAGCAAACTCCCAGGACACTCCCCATCTCCAAACTCCTCAGCACGAAGGGGGAAGAAATATCGACATCTCTCGAACGCAGGTCCACCTGGAAACGCGGCTCAGCTCAGAATGCTCCTGACGACGCTTGCCTCTCTCGCTCTCACACACAGCAGCGCTTGGGCTCTCACACACAGCAGCGCTTGGTGCGGATTTCAAATTATTTCCCTAACCTCCTTAACAATACGTCACTTTCCAACTAAATACATCATTTCTAAACTAATCCTGTTCACTAGTATCACAGTTGACGTAAAAATCTATGTTACACTATATTAAATGAACGATACTATATGCACAGGTGACTACTTAGTGCAGTTGAACACGACGTAATGCGGCCTCTTTGTCTCTCAGAAAGGGTTACTTTCAATAAAAACGATTATTTGAATATGGGGACACTACAATAATTTTCCTTCGATACAATTATTGATAATTTGACATGCATATGTACTATTTTTGTTGGTATGATTTTTGTGTGCATTAATCAGGTCTCCGGTGATTACATTTCTATTATTGAGTTACAGGCATGTTTACTATTTCCAGTGCAATTTTAATTTTCATGTGTATATGCTATTTCCAGTGCCAGTGTGACTTGCAGGCAGAGTTATATTTCTTATTGCTATTGTGATAACTATATTTACCATCGCTATAGTAACTTAACTCGTCACGTTCCGACCGATTTTCAACCTACCATACTGCAAAATCCCAAGCATTTTTTGTTGTTGTTGGCTCAAACCTTCGCTTTTGGTAAGAAACATCGAAAGTTCATAAAGAAATCGCGATCCTGTGCTTAAAACTGTTGTACAGGTGTCATGTAACCTTACGTTTTCCTTCTTTTTCAGGGTACCTGGCTAAAGGAAACGAACTATGGACGGGTTAACTATTTCAAGCCACTTTCAGTTACGTATTTATTTATGTATTTGGTACGAATTTATGTGTAGTACCAGACAATAAAGGTTTTAACACATTTATATAGGCAATAGAAGCATTGTTCAGTCACCAAACACATTCTCATATGGCACCTTCCTTTATGACATTACCACCTCATCACTTCTGTTTGTTTCTTGCTCTAGCTTCTTTATTTCTTTGTCCTCCACGTCAGGAATCACTTTCACCGTGAATTTCGTCATTGGAAAGACCGTGGGGCAACATTCCTTTACTGGCCAGCTTACTGCTAACAGGTGAATTGCCCAGTGTTGGATGGAGGGGGGGAGGGGGGTTAGGTGGGGCCAGGCAGTATCCCCGCTTGACAGCAGGTAGAGGAAGGTCTCCCACATATGAATACCAAAAATCACCCATGAAACTTGAAAATTGTGCAAATTATGACCCTTGCAATTGCGCAACGTACCCATACGTCGATGGGTGTAGCTGTGACAAAACATCGCGACGTACCCATACGTCGATGGGACTCGGCAGGTAAATTGCACTCCTACTATTGTATCCCTGTTGCTGTCTTGAATTGTTATTGATACCATTGTCATTGCTATAGTGATTTATCTGTATTTCAGTTACTGTGTAGTTCCATTCCTATTTAAAATTGTTACTGATCGTTACAGCACACTGTATTTTGTTTCAGTATTGCACTTTATCATTATTCATATATTTGATCAGTAAATTCTCCTTGTTCCACTACTCTAATTTGTGCATGTATATATACATTATCTTTCCTATTTACAACTGTCTTTGTGTATATTTTCTTGCTTCTGTGTACATTTTCTTTGCTGAGCCAGGGTCCCGTGACTAACTAACTATCATCATGACTGACCAATATGATTCCTCACAGACTATACACACCTTCGTTCATGAATCACCAGCTCTTCCCAAATACACAGGTGACAATATCCCTGTGCATAACTTTCTCTCAGAGGTGGAAGATGAGATTACTCGTGTGCGTATCAATGATGACAAACAGAAAATTGCCCTATGCAAGTCTCGCATTGATTTAGGTGACTGTCCAGCAGGTGACATCATACAGGGAGATCTTTTCCAGTCCATAACCACATTTGATTCCTTCATGATTCAGGTCATCAAACAGCTTGCAGGCTCCCATACGGTTGGTTCTCTAGCCCCTCTGTGTAACTTAGCAAAAACTTATCAGCAAGGCATTCAACCACATTCTATTAGTAAAGCCTTAAAGATTGCCTCAAGCTTTAAAATGGACCTGCACCAACAATTAAAAGTATCCCCCTGGGTTGACAAAACAGGAAAAATCACCTGAGATAACTGTGTCTCACTGTCTGGGTATTTTCATTTCCTCACATTAATCCAACCTAAAACTTTACAGGAAGCTGAGCAACATGCTTTTTATCCAGGAAACATTCTCACAGAATTTTCAGGACAGCTCCATGAACACCTGAACTCATCCACTGTCAACCCTATTGCGGCTGCCTCCATCACCACACCTAACAACCCACAACTCAGGGACTCCGCACAACAGCGCACCTCTCGTCCTACATTCAGGCACATCTCGCTCACTTTCAAGGCACCGCAACAGCTACTAACCACCCTTCTGTTCCTACTGTAAACGCACAGGACACGTAGCACACAGATGCTTTAAGCGACAACGTGATCACTCTCAACCACGTTCTCGAGCCAACTGTGATTATCATAGGGAGTGTTTCCACAACACACACGATTGCCGTGTTCTGACATCTGATCCCACACACAATTCTCCTTCACAATGACTAGGAAGAAATAGGTACGTGTACTCATGTTCACGCACTAGCCCAAGTGCCACACAAACATTAGCACATAACATCTTGCTACAAGATACACGTCACCAGTCTTCAACTGAGCATGCATATCAGACACACACTCTTCATCAAGGCACTCATTGCCTCAATCAGTGCACACACCTTTGAACATGTCCCAGGAAGATTCACTCCCTTTGTGCAAGATCACAGCTAACACACAGGCTGCCATGGTACTTAAAGTGGAAGTGAATGATGTGTACTTCTCTCTTTTCATTGATACGGGCTCACCCGTTAACATCCTGACCAAGAACTGCTTAGTTAGAATCCGTTCACGCTCACTTCGTGTTTTCATCCTAGAGCCTTCTGACTTACGCCAATGCGGCATCGATGGCACAATTCTTCCAACTCTAGGTAAAATTCCCTTTGATGTATACTTGGCCCCAGACTTGGCTGCAATTAATGTCACCTTCTATATTGCACAGACAATAAACATTCCAGCAGATGCTCTATTAGGCAAACTAGCACTTACTGCCAATGATACTGATCTGTATCCACGCATCAATAGCATCCAATACAAGCGACGTCTCGTCCATGAGATATCGCAGGCACCTCAACAGCACATATCTTCTACAGATAGGGGTTCATGCTCAGACAAAAGTCCATCTCAAGAACACCTCGTGCACTAGTGAGCCTGATATTTCCTCTGTTTTACTCCAGCCAGATCAGTACAATGTACAGTCCTCTTAGCGAACAAGGCACCACACAGTCGGTCGGCTCTCACGTTCCAAGAAGCGTCAGACTTTCAGAGCCAATACCAGTCCCTCTGAGGACTTATCTACCATTTTTCATGTATCTGCATCAATAGAAGTGCCCCTACAACACGTGCTTGACAATGCAACACAGACACGTCATGCCATTGTATGCTCTACAGTTGAGCTTCTGCCTTTCTCATGCTCTCTAGTCAACATTCGCATTCCAGGTGTAACCAGTACAGATGCTATAACACTACCTGAAACAGTCACACACAGAGCTCTCGCTGTGCCATCAGCACTGTGCAGTGTCCACTCAAGGTTGTTCACACCTCTATGTCATTAACATCACACACTCTCCAACAACACTGAAGGCTGGCACACGCCTTTGTTCATTTCTTATTTATCTAGCACAGATCCAACCTATTGCACAAGATGATACCTCATTATTTTCTGTCAGCAAAATACAAGCACAAGAATCCAATGACTTTATCTCCCATATACAAGCTATAGACTATCCGGAGTCACAACATGATCTCATTGAGCTCCTTTCACGATATAGACATGTCATTGCTCTACCAGGTGAGCCACTTAGCAAAATTGACGTGGTCCAGAACCACATTCAACTAGTTGATGGAGCACAGCCTGTCTACATACCAGCTTACTGCATGCCACACAGCAGACGCTCTCTTGTAGAGAAAACCATATAAGAAATTATGGAACAAGGCATCACTGAGGCATCAACAAGCCCATTTAATAGTCCAATGTTTCTCGTGCCTAAAAAGGACAATGAATGGCGCGCAGTAGTTGACTTCAGAGCTCTGAACAAGATCACCATATCTCCACGGTACCCAATGCCCGTCCTGGAAGAAATTTTAAATTCATTAGGGGAAAGTAACACGGTTTTCACAACACTTGACCTTTGCTTAGGCTTCTGGCAAATTGAACTTACACCACAGAGTAGAGAGTACACAGCATTCAGTACACCCTCAGGCCACTACCAGTACAAACAGATGCCGATGGGTTTGGTCGGATCGCCATCTACTTTCCAGAGCCTCATCAACTCAGTTTTCTCTGGTCTGATAGGCAATGCACTCTTCTCATACCCAGATGATATAATTATCTTCTCAAAATCAGTACCCGAGCACCTTCAGAAACTCCAGCTAGTCATTAACCGTCTCAGTGACAGGCCTTAAGCTTAAAATCTCAAAATGTAAATTTCTTCGCAAGGAAACAACTTTTCTAGGCCATGTTATTGACAGCCAGGGTATTCACACATCAGACAAAAAAGTAAATGCTGTTACCAACAACTATCTCACACCTACAAATGTTGACCAAGTTCGCAGTTTCCTCGGTCTCAGTGGCTACTGCAGGCTTTTTATAAAAGGTTATGCAGAAATTGCCTCGCCTCTCTCTACTCTTTTGAAAAAAGATTCAACATTCGTCTGGTCACATGATCAAGAAAGGGCATTCCTCACTCTGAAACAAGGACTCACCTCAGCACAAGTCCTTGCGTACCCTGATTTCACTAAACCTTTTATTCTCAACGCAGATGCATCTTACACTGGCCTCGGTGCCATTCTTAAGGCCCTTCCACACGAGAGGCAAATGCCCGACGGGCACTGGCCGCTGAGCGTAATTCTCTCGCTTTTTAACAGTGTTGCCAGATCAACCAGTCCCTGGTTGGCATTGGCCATAACTAGGCGCACCTCTGAGTTGGACCAGACGGCAGAGTGCAGTCAGAGCTGTGGTGAACATCAGGCAATGTCGGGCAGTGGCCTACACTTGGTGCTCCGCATAACTGAGTGCAGTACAACATGGGAAGTAAGAATTGTCGCAGGACAATTAAAGCTAAACGTATAGCTCTGTGTACTATAATTATTGCTATGTGCATGAAGAAAAAGGACAGTAGACAGAAGAAACACTCCTGACATTCCACAGGCACGGTTCCTCTCTGTAGAAGTCTATTAAATGACGGGTTGCTTCCCTTGTCCACATATCTTTCACTGTCGGGACAGACATGGTATTATGGCAGCTGGTGTCCAATTGACACAGACACCCACAGAGAGCAAGACGTTAACTTGTAACATTGTGTGTCTGTCAGCGTCTTCGTTCAATACCTCCAACAGCCCGGCAGCCAGTGCCTCAACAACGGGCAGAAGCATTTCGAGGGTTTGCCCGTGTTTCCTCGTTTATGACGTCATCTACGCTCGTGGCCGCCACCCACCCACAAACTTGGTAACAGTGTTTTCCCGCCGTGCATTTGCCCTCATGTGGAAGGGCCTTTATGCAAGAACATAACGGTCAGCATCGCCCTGTTGCCTTTGCCTCTCGCGTTCTCAACAAGGCTGAAAAAAATTATTCAGTCACACAACTAGAAGCATTAGCAGTAGTTTGGGCACTCCAGAAATTCCGCTACCTCATTCATAGGTACCAAGTACATGTTGTCACTGACCACCAAGCTCTGCTTTCTTTTTTCAAAGGTAAAAATCTGACGGGTAGATTAGCTCAATGGTTACTCGCTATTCAAGATTTCATGTCTACTTTCAGCTTTGTGAAGGGAAAAAGCAACACTGCAGCTGACGCACTGTCAAGAAACATTGCCTCTTCCTGACCTGTCAATGTAGTACCTGAAACCCTTGATACCAACACAAATGAAGACATCCGCATAGCACAATGCTCCGATCCCTTCTGATCAATACTCACATACTTCCTCGAATCTGGTGAAGACTCTGATGTACCTGACATCCCTTCTCTCTCAAGCTATGTCCTTTCACATGGTATCCTATACAAGAACACCACTCTTACTGCCAAACATGAACCCGAACGCCCCATACATCAGCTCATTATACCTCAGTCTTTGGTGCCCACTGTTCTCAAGATCATACATGATTCACCACATGCTGCTCACCCAGCCAGAGATAAATGTCTCTCACAAGCAAGACTGAAACACGTTTGGCTAACCATGCGCCAGGATATAGAATCACACAATGATTTATGTTCCACTTGTGCCAGCCACAAAGGAAAACTTGCTAATCCTGTTCCTATGCTTAACTACCTAGTTCCTTCTCAACCATGGGACACAGTTGCCATGGACCTTTTAAGACTTCCTTTAACTGATAATGGAAATCAGTATCTTTTTGTTGCAATTGATCACTTTTCTAGATTCTCCATTCTTGTCCCTCATCGCAACAAATCAGCTGATGCTGTAGCCTCTGCACTACTCAGCAATGTCATTTGCCCCTTCACCATTCCCAAAGTGCCACTTTCAGATAATGGTGCAGAGTTTGTTAATGAGATTCTCGATGCTCTTTGCCAGAAGTTTAGGATCAAGAAATGTAAAGTTCTCCCATACAGGCCTTCTGCCAATGGACTTGTGGAACCGCAGAATCGTAAAATCTTAAATGTTCTTCAGTCAATCGTAGCATCCACCGACACTGTTTGGGACACCTACATGCCTTAAGTAATGGCATCCTGGAATGCCTCAATCAATAAATCCATTGCAGAGTCACCACATTTTGTCATCTTTGGGATGGACAAACGTCTCCCATATGACCTTAAGTCAGAACCCCCTCAACGAAGGTACACCTAAGATGGCTTTGTTAAACTGAACATTGCGACATTCCAAAACATTCACAAAAGGGTTTAAATTTAAAATTCACTCTCTCTCTCTAAAGAGGAAATGCTTGCCTACCATAACAAGAATGCCTCTCAGTCAAGCATCAACACTGGTAAAATTGTATACACCAGAAACAACACTCCCACATCAAAATTGTCTAATAAACTTATTGGCCCCTTCAGAGTCATATCAAGTAACAGTGGCAACAAGGTCATGCTCCTGAACCTCTCAGACTTATCAGAGAGGGTTGCTCATCTTGACTCATTAAAAAAAGTTTCCCGTGGCTTCGACTGCCAAGAAGCACAACCTATTCCTAACCCTGATGTTCCATTTCCTTCACCACCTGCCCTTCCAACACAAGGCTACCACCTCCGCAGTCGAGGCCACCCATTAGTGTGAACGGTACAGTTGCCTCAAAGAGTTCCAATACCCCCTATGTTTCCTCCTGTCAATATGTGGCGTTCTGAGTGACGACATACACCGACCCCCTTTGCCAAGCTTGTTTACTGATGTAAAGAGGGGGCCGGTTGGGTCGGGAGAGGTATTAAGTGTGATATAGTGGGGGATAGTGACAGGGGTGCTGATAACGATAAGAGTCTATATTAATTTCTGCGTCTCGCGATTCCTTATTTTCAGTGATTTATAAAGGCACTGAAGCTGTCCTATACCGAGATCCACGAGACACAGCTAATGTTTCACTCGTAAAGGTAAACTTAGGGTGGCTGATGTATGATAACTATAACTGCGACAACGTTCAATATATCTTTTGTCATTTTGGTGCATTAATATTCGTATTGGTATTCCTTATTTGCAAGAGCCAAATAAATGTTGTTTCTGGTTATATTATAGTCACTCCCCTATTTACATAATATAAACAGCCATTATGGCGTCTGGAATACATACCAACCACTCACGTCCGTTCTGACAAGACCAATGGCCGTTCATTCATAGATAGTGACACTACTACTGCGATGTTGCCACATCTTGACAGGAGGTAACACAGGGGGTATTGGAACTCTTTGAGGCAACTGTACCTGCAAATACTCGTCACCCCTCGGGTTGTTCTCTTTTCAGTTATTTTTGTTTACTTGTTATTCCATGCGAATTGGGGACAATTTGTGGTGGTGCCGAGCATTTGCAGGAATATGTATAATATGTATAAAGTGTATGATATGTATAAAGTATATTGTACTGTTTAGCAACCCATAAACCGTTAAGCCTTGCCAAAGGGTTACCATTCGTACGATAATTATCGTACATGTACGGTTAAACTGCCTCTGGTACGATGTACAATACCTTTTCTTATTATCGTACGTTCTGTACGATAACTGTGTTATTTGGCATAAGAGTTTTAATTTTTTTAAAATGATAATAAAAAAAATCTTTTCATTAAGAGTAAAGCTTTTCCATAGATAGTATGTTATCCGTAAAATGAGGAGTCGTAATTTTCCTTAGTGCACTTAAGGTAATTGTGTCTATGAGATAGCTAGGCTTGTTGCACTTGTACTGTACGAAATGTAAAGGCACATTTCGAGTCACACTGACGGTTGACCGTTATGGTTTGATACAGTATAAAAGAAATATTTATTTTGATACCAAGAAAGAATTACCTAAAAGTATTTTGTGTAATCAGTAATTTCTATATAGTGTAGAGGAATTGTTTATTTGATGAAATTTTGATGAAATTAACTTTCTACAGTGAATATTGTTATATTAGCCTTCCTTAACCCGAGGAATCCCATCGACGTATGGGTACGTCGCGATTTTTTGTCATAGCTACACCCATCGATGTATGGGTATGTCGCACAATAGCAAGGGTCATAATTTGCACAATTTTCAAGTTTCATGGGTGATTTTTGGTAGGCATATGTGGGAGACCTTCCTCTACCTGCTGTCAGGCGGGGATACTGCCTGGCCCCACATCACCTCCCCTCCCCGCCCCCCCCCCACACACACTGGGCAATTCTCCTGTTAGCAGTAAGCTGGCCAGTAAATGTATGTTGCCCCACGGTCTCTCCAATGGCAAAATTCACGGTGAAAGTGAATCCTGAGGTGGAGGACAAAGAAATAAAGAAGCTTCCTCTACCTGCCGTCAAGCGGCGATGCTGCCTGGCCCCACCTAACCCCCCCTCCCCCCCACATTGGGCAATTCACCTGTTAGCAGTAACCTGGCCAGTAAAGGTATGTTGCCCCACGGTCTCTCCAATGACGAAATTCACGGTGAAAGTGATTCCTGAGGTGGAGGACAAAGAAATAAAGAAGCTAGAGCAAGAAACAAACAGAAGTGATGAGGTGGTAATGTCATAAAGGAAGGTGCCATAAGTGGATGTGTTTGGTGACTGAACAATGCTTCTATTGCCTATATAAATGTGTGAAAACTAATATAGTCTGTTACTACACAAATTCGTACCAAATACATAAATAAATATGTAATTGAAAGTGGCTTGAATTAGTTAACCCTTCCATAGTTCGTTTTCTTTAGCCAGGTACCCTGAAAAAGAAGGAAAACGTAAGGTTGCATGACACCTGTATCAACAGTATTAAGCACAGGATCGCGATTTCTCCATGAATTTTCGATGTTTCTCACCAAAAGCGAAGGTTTGAGCCAATAAATTTGTTTTCCAAAAATGCCCGGAATTTTGGGGTATTGTAGGTTGGAAATCTGTCGGGACGTGACGGGTTAAATGATACCTGTTGTTTACAGTATTTTCTTTAGCCATTACATATATCAAAACTTTTATGAATTTCCTTTTTCTTATTTATTGCATGAGACTAATGCTGTTTATATAAATTTAAAACACCATTGAAGACGTGTTATGTTGGTAAGAACTCCATCATTTATTTTATCACCACAATATTACTGTAGACCATAGTGGAGTAGTAGCAGTAAAAATATACGATAATTTTCACAGGCATTCGATATAATTATACGATAATTTAGGTGGAAAACGATAATTTTGAAACATCAGTACGATAAATCGATCAAAAAAAATCTGGCAATCATGCTTCGCTCAGCCAAACGCTTGCAGAGCTCGGATACCCACGCTCAGGCATAGGTGCAGCTCCGTTCCCTACAAATGGGCAAGCGGCTTTTCCATCGCTACCTATATATTTGTAGACTGACAACACCAGTATATATATATATATATATATATATATATACGAAATAGCGCACCTTTTGCATCCATGGCGCTATAGCACTAAGACAGATGGTACTGGTAGCGTCGTAACTGAGAAAAGGAATTAAAAGTATGAGATAAATCAAAAGAGTGACAGAGTGGGAGTATGGATTGGGTATATGTGGGGGAGTAGGTGAGAATGACGATGCAAGGGAGGGTGTATGTATTGGTGTGTGCAAGAAATGGAAGGTGAACATAAGAGAGCATGGATCAGTTGGTTCAAGGACTGTATGGGCAAGACTGAAAGTAGGAATACAAGCCAAGGCGACTGTGTGTGTATATGCGCCAAGAGAAGACCGTAAGAACATAGTGAAAGAAGAGATCTGGGCAAATGTGGAAACTTGCATGGATTAGTTGTAGACGAGTGAGAGAGTGTTTTTGACTGGAGATATGATTGGAAAAGTAGGGAATGTCAATGTGCATGGAGTAGTTGGAAAGTGGGGTGTGCCTTCAGAAGTGGAGGAGAAAAGTAGTGCTCTAGTGGACATTGTGCAGGGAGCAGGTTGGTGATAGCCAGTACCCTCTTTAGGCACAAAATGATCCACGGGTATACGGGTGGAATAATGAGAAGAGTGAGTGGTGAACTGAAAGAACGGAAGACAATGATTATGTGTGTGGGGATGAGAGAATGAGATGTTACGTACTGAATGCGAAAGCGTATAAAGGTTTGGGGAGTGGACTTTCTGACTACCACTTGGTGGTGGTGAAAGTCAAGGTACAAATCCGATGGACGAATAGAAGGAGAAAAGGGTAGGAGGATGTGGACCATACAGGGAGGGTAGAATGGCTGCAAGAGGTTGAAAAAAAAGACAAAATATATGAGAATGGCGGAGCGATTAGATAAATATGATTTGGGGCAGATGGGGGAGGTGGAAGTGTGTGTAAGACACTCTTATTCACAGACGATATCTATGCAGCATGTAAGGCAGTGTGTGGAGTGAAGAAAAGACGAAAAGGGGTGCAAGGAACAGCAAGGTGGAATGAAGAGGTGGGACAAGTTGTGGTGCAAAAGAAGAAAGCATGTCTTGAGTGGATGAGAAGCAGGGACATAAAGATGAGAGATGGAATAAAGAGTTATGTGAAGAGAAGAGAAGTGAAAAGATTAGTAAAAGAGAGTAAGAAGACAGTGGATGAGGAATTTGGAAGGAATTTTAGTTTAAAGTGCAGGGAATGTAAGAAAAATGTTCTGGAAGGAGGTAAGGAGGTTAGACAGGGTGATAAACAAGGTACCGTAATTGGGGAGTGAAAGATAAGAGTGGTAGATTGCTAATGGAGAAGGGAGGAAAGTGAACAGATGGAAAGAACATTTTAAGGATTTGTTAAACATAGAGAGTGAAGTCAATGAAAGTATAAGTGGCTAGCGAACGGCAGGGTGTCAGGGAGGGTGTCAGGACTCTAAAATATCATAAATAATAGATAGGAGCACCAGTGACGTCTATATGACGAGCCAGGCCCATAGAGTAAGAAACAACACAACATTCTTTTCTCACCAAGGGCAGGCAGGAAACACCATTGCACTTTCCTGCCATTGGAAGCTGAATAGTGAGAACACACACACATACAGGCTTCTAAAAACTTCCAGTTCACGTGACCAAAACACTCCTACACAAGAGGCAGGAAATATAGAGCAGAATCAGGAGACAGACGAGAGAGAGAGGATCTCGGTTTAGGAGCCTGGAGAGAGAGCGAGCGAGAAAGGGGGGTCTAACGAGGGAAACTGCGAGAAAGAGTTAGCTAGGATAAAACGCTCAGTGTTAATCTCGAGTTTCCCTTTGAAGAAAATAAAACTACAATCAACCAGACTCATCTTTAACTTCTCACGTCATCGACATGATGGAGGAACAGCACAGGAATCGTCTAAGGTGGAATTGGAGGAGAAAGTCTGAGCAAAGAGATCTGCTTTATCAGTAGAAGAAACAGCTACAGAGCCATCAGAGTAGAGAAGAGGAGGGAAGGATGATGAGGTAAAGTTGTTAGAAAGGTTATTGGCAAAGTGCCAGAAGGAGCGAGAAGAATTTGAGTTGGAGTGTAGATATTATATAGGGATTAGTATATATCTCATAACACAATGTACAGGATGTAGTGTCTGATTTCACATGATATCTGTACACAGTCTGTTGTCCCAGACTATCAAGAATCCTAACATATGATGTTTCTCAAAACATCCTCGTAGTCTAAACAAGCAAGAAACTCATGATGTACTCAAACACGTGGAAGCCCACAGGAGATCGATTAGACACAACTACCTTACCTAAACATCCTTTCCCACCTGTATATAATGGCAGAGAGAAGCCCTTCACATCAGAAAGGGAGAGAAGGGGATAGAGAATGCCCGAGAGCACAATTAGGGCAAAGTAAGGAGAAAGGGGAGACTGGCCGTCACGCTAAGATCATTGTAAATCGCTATCAAGATAAATCTACAATAAAACTCAGTAACCCAAGAGTCCTGTAACTCACCTTCGTTGATAATACGTCTCACGACTTTATTCTGGTTCTATTAAATAACCCATCATCGACTTCCCAACAAGTACCTCCGACCACGCTACCGAGATTGGTGTGCAGCGGTAACAACGAACCCGTCTACGAAAAACTACGCTACCGAGATTGGTGTGCAGCGGTAACAACGAACCCATCTACGAAAAACTACGTCACCGAGATTGGTGTGCAGCAGTAACAAAGTACCCACTACGACCACTTAGTAGCGGTAAATAAAGCCGATTAACGTCTCAACCAAGGTAATCAAACAAACATAACGTCTTGTCCTAACCACCTCAACTCCACAATTTACGGGAAACAATAGCTTACGTTTGTCAACAACGCTACAAGCCTACAAGTTAATCACAACGACTAAGGAGAAATCAAGCACTACAAAATAAGAAGCAAACGAAGAGGTGAGAAAATACGAACAACAATAAAGAAGAGTGACGAGGGAGGAATGGCGCTAACAAGTCTGACCCAGCATGATGAGCTAAGACACTGCTGACTCTCCCATACCAACACCACCCTCCATCACGACCTCCACTACATTCTTCACCACAACCCCCACCACCATCTCCACCACAACTACCATAGCAAAGCACGGGCCCACACACTGCAAGATCATCATAACACGCCAGTCAGCCCAAGTGCTTGAAAACAACGGCCTGCCGCACCTGCCTGTCTGCCTTTCTGCCAGCCTGTCTGCCTACTCCAGGGACGACATCGAGCGCTGACGCATCATAACAAGGGCCCACCTCAACAGGAAGTGTGAGACGTCTAGAGCGAGTATCTGCCTACCTCAGTGATAACAACGATGCTGACGTGTTGACCTTCAACAACAACACCTCTTTCGTCATACCACGGCTGTATCTCCACAACTGTTCTAGTGAGTTAATTTATTCTAACCAAGGTTGTATTAGTTAACAATTCACCAATTACACAACTATCCATAAAATACTAACACATAGTTAATGACCCAAGCATCTATTCATCATTATAAAAATCACAAACTAAACAGTAAGAGACAATTACACAATTTACACTGACATATGTGAGATGGGTAACATATAAAGTAGTAGGTGGTCCCATTATGCTGAGTAGAGTTCCATTATTAGTGCCCGAAGGATCAACTGTATCTCTTACACAAACACCAGAAGACGATCAACATAATATAAATATCGAAACACCATCAAATACAGAGGAACCAGCAGAAAACCAAACTCAGGATACAAAACATAAGCTAGATAAAGAACAACAAACAGACTCAACATACGTTGAAGTAAATGATGATGACACTTGGTCAGAATTTTCAGATGTAGATAGTGAACATTATACAAATTTTCCTCACGTCTACTATAACATAGACCATAGAGTATTAAGGTCAGGAAAAACATATGAATTGCCAGTAAATGACGATTGCAAAACAAAAATTGTAAAGATGGATAACACAAAAACAGCAAGCACGAGTGCAATGCTTTCCTCACAGAATTCCAGTAATAATCCCTTTCCAGTGTACACTTGTCATGAAGAGAGTGAACTACCAAAATTCTCTGGTACAGAAAAAGACAAAACAGACGTGAACACCCTCATTGAACACTGCCAGCAGTATTTCATTAGGCGAAACATTACGGACGAAAAAGGGAAAATAGCTGTTTTTTCAGCTAGAATAAACCAAGAACGATGCCCTGCTGGCAATTTATTACGTTCTGATAAGTTGATAAGAGCCACAAAATTCGAGGAATTTAAGACAGAATTTCTCAGGAAATTCTCGGGAAGCAAGAATTTTCTTGGTGGTATAACCCCAGAATTACACAAAATTGTAGACTTCCTTAGGCAAACACACTCAGGCTCAGATCTAAGAGATATAACATAAGATATTTCCACTATTAAGAAAACCTTGTTAGCTAGCCTAGAAAACTCAAACTGGCTCACACAGGATGGTGAGATGTCACCAGTGCATGTCGTTGACATCATTGGCTATATATCAGCCCTATGTCAGTTTTCTGACAGGGTGCTGAAGATAGCTAAAACCATCCCATATAATCCGGGAATGTGCTTACTTGATTTCATTTATGAAGTGGAATTAAACTCCAGTAAAGCTGGTGTCACTGACACATCACAGCTCACCAAACCAGGAATCAATGTACCAGAAATACTAGCAGGGATAAATAATTCAAGTCCTGCCAAGGATCACAGACAATCACGTCCAGTTCAGAAACAAACACACAGTCAGGTTAGCTCAAGGACTCGCTCCCGCAAACCAGGCAACATGGCGGTACAAAAGTTTGACAGGAGTCCCAGTAGACATCGATCAACACAAAGACACACAAATGGAAGATCACCTCGTAGGTTCAGCTCAAGTAACACACTCTGTTACTATTGCGCAAAACCTAGGCACACAAAAGCTGAATGTTATATCAGAACAAAGGAGGATAGGGAAAAAGCAAAAGGGTTCGAAGCATATTGCAGACACCATAGGTGTGTAGGTCACTGGACGTCAGAATGTAAAACAGTAGAAAGACTGATATCCGTCCATAGGTCGGGGGAAGGTCGTACCAGCACAAAAGACAACGACACGTAAAACATCCGAATAAACAGTCAACGTAGGAAGTCTCTTTGGAAACGAAAGCATTTTGGTCTCTGCTGTATGTGAGGAGGAAGAGATTTCATTATTTTTAGATTCAGGCACACCAGTGAACTTAATAACGCAAGATGAGTTAGAAAGAATTTTTAGAAAGAGAAGAAAAGTGACATTTCTGGAAAACTCAGACTTACATTTACACACAGTGGATGGTAAAGAAATACCAGTTATTGGTATGACTGAGTTAAACATGAAGTTCACAGAGACCACAAAATCATTCTCTACCACCTTTTATGTAGTAGAAATGTGGAGGTGTACGGATGTAGGAGGACTACTGGGCCTTGATAACGGGCTGTAAAGCCTATGCCCAGAGTTGGTCACAAAAAAAAAAAAAAATATCAATCAGAGGAAGTGGTTTAGTTGGATTAAACACGATGAGAAAAGAAAATATAATACTGATGCCACATTTTAATGGAATTCATTATGACAGCGAATTCATTGAGGAAATTTCATCTCCTGATAATACAACCAGCAGTTATAGGAAAACTAGCATCACAAGAACGATTACACACAAAACCAAAATAGATGAGTCCGACGTACAACGACTCAAAGAAAATGGACGCGAGGACTCGCTCACACAACCACAAACCAATCTTGACTCGCTTATTTACCCAGCAAGCATTAATTATGATGTAATTCTACCACCAAAATCATTCACGAAAATCACGATCAAAAGTCAGCTTAGAAATTGTAATGTCATTGCATTAGAAGAGACGGTTAGAATAAATGGCCTTTTAATTGAGAGTGCTCTGTGTTGGATGAATAAAAATGGTGAAACTAATGTCATTTTAGCTAACACCATGAACGGAGATGTAAGGATCAAGAAAGGAACCTGTATTTGTAGGTTAGAGATATGCCCAGCCCCTATACGAGAAGTGACAGTAGGGGGAACGTCCAGTAGAGTAAACTCGACAGACAGAGAGTGCATAAAGGAGCATTTGGTTTGCTCAGATAATTCTGACGTGACAAACGATTTACTAGACGTCCTGGAAAAACATCGACAAGCAGTTGCATTACCTGGTGAAAACTTAGGTTGTACAAATCTAATCAAACACCATATTAACGTAAAACACGAGACAAAACCGATTTACGTACCAGCATATAGAATTGCTCACTCGCAACGTGCACTAGCAAACCAATATGTAGATGAAATGTTAAGTTTGGACATCACTGAACCTTCAGTATCCCCATGGAACGCACCACTTTTCTTTGTACCTAAACAAAACGGTGAGATGAGGGCAGTTGTTGATTATCGCAAACTTAATCAGGTAACCATTCCCGACCGTTTTCCCATGCCATTGTTAAGTGACGTCCTGCACAACATTGGACCAGAAAATATGGTCTTTTCTACAATCGATTTATTAAGTGGCTATTATCAGATAGGATTAGTTGCAGAATCCTGCAAGTACACTGCTTTCTCTACTGATAGTGGCCATTATCAGTATAAGAGAATGCCAATGGGATTGATGACGGCTCCTGGCACATTCCAGCGGTTGATGAATAGCGTATTGGCTGGAATATTAGGCGACAGTATATTTGTCTACCTGGACGACATCATAATTGCAACATCCACGCTAGCAGAACATCTACAGAAGTTAGATCAGCTACTACACAAGTTAGCCAGTGCAGGTTTAAAAATTAAGCTGTCTAAATGTAAATTTTGCTTTAAGGAAATAAAATTCTTAGGCCACAGATTAGATGCAAAGGGGATCCACACCTCTCAGGACAAAATAAAAGCAGTTAGAAATTTCCCAGAACCCACAAATGTGGATGAAGTAAGACAATTTTTAGGGCTCGCCGGATATTATAGGGCGTTTATACAACACTTCTCTCACATAGCCCAACCATTATTTCTCCTGCTGAAAAAACAAGCGGTATTTCAGTGGGGATAGGAACAAAAAAATGCATTTAATGAATTAAAAGATAAACTTACAGGTGCACCTTGCTTGGCTTATCCTAACTTCACAAAGCCGTTCATAATTTGCACAGATGCTTCTCTCAAAGGTTTAGGTGCTGTATTGATGCAAGAGGATAAACGAGGTAAATACCAACCCATTGCTTTAGCCAGTAGGCAAATAAAAGGAGCAGAGAAAAATTACTGTGTAACAGACTTGGGAGCCCTAGCGGTAATATTTGCTCTACAGAAATTCCGTGACCTCGTGTACGGATATGAAATTCATCTATACACAGACCACAAGCCTCTTGTGGGCATGTTCCAAGAAAAACTCCTCTCTGGGAGGAAAGCACGATGGAAATGTAAAATCCAGAATTACAAAGTAAATATTCACTACATAAAAGGCAAAGTGAACGTAGCAGCAGATGCCTTATCACGCAACCCATTAGCCAACGTCGCTACAATAAGTCCACGAGAATCACTCCCCAACAAGGATGAATCGATCCCCACAATTCAAGAAATCTCACAGGCACAAAGACAGGACCCAGTATGGTCCAAAGTAATATATCACCTCGAGTCAGGCGATGATGTGCCATTACCCAAGTTACAGGTACCACTTGAACAATTCGCAATGGTAAACAATGCTTTATAGGGTAAATCCAGGACAACCAAACCATAGAAAAAATTTTAGGCAGTTAGTTACTCCTAGTACAATGATACCACACATTTTAAGGACAGTACACGATAGTCCACATGCAGGACATCCTGGCAAGGACAGGACAGTCAGACAGGCCCGGATGTCATATTACTGGCCAACGTTACGCAAAGACATACATACTCACACAGACAAATGTGAGTCATGTGCAAAACATAAAGGTTACACGATATCACCTGCACCGTTAGGTAAATACCCAATCCCTAACCAACCATGGGACGTTGTCGCTGTTGATTTACTTAAAATTACCCCTAACTACCAATCACAATCAATATCTATTTGTTGCTACTGATCATTTCTCACGATATGTGATCTTGGTTCCAATTAAGGATAAAACAGCAGAAACAGTTGCATGGGTATTCATTAATAGTGTGATCTGTAGGTTCACCACACCAAAGGTGCTAATAAGCGACAATGGTGGTGAATTTAACTCTGAAATTTTGCAGGAAATTTGTAAACAATACAATATTAAGAAGGTTAATATCTTAGCCTACCATCCAGCTTCCAATGGATTGGTGGAAAGACAGAATAAGAAAATATTAGATGTACTACGGCACATCCTCAGTGACAATTATGCAAACTGG
Organism: Birgus latro; assembly: GCA_018397915.1. Taxonomy (NCBI): domain Eukaryota; kingdom Metazoa; phylum Arthropoda; class Malacostraca; order Decapoda; family Coenobitidae; genus Birgus; species Birgus latro. The sequence goes on along the minus strand of JAGKTI010006152.1, from coordinate 20,394 downwards.
GATGACTGAATCCCAAGAGTTGAAGCATCACTCAATTGTGCAATTAATAAATCCATAGGAGATACACCTCATTTCATCATTTACGGGTCTGACAAACGTCTCCCTTACGAAACGTTAGAAGGCGAGCAAATTCTCATATATAATTATGACGATTATCCTAAACTTCGCTTACGTGAATTTCAAGAAATACACACAAGGGTAAAGAAACACAGTTAATGATGTCTAAGGAAGAAATGACAGAATCATTCAATAAGAAGGCAAAAGAATCAAACATCAGCATAGGTGATATTGTCTATGGCCTCATTCACGCTAGAGAAAACAAACTGTCACCAAAATTTGAAGGCCCATATAGAGTAATTAAGAGGAGAGCTAATAAGGCACTGATTAAGTCACTATCGAGTGACGAAGAAAAAGAAATACATATTGATCACTTAAAGAAGGTCTCAAGACACTTAGCTTGCAACTATAAAGCACCGGACACGATCGAAAATCCTAGTACACACTGTGAAAATAAGCCTGAAGCAATAAACACATATCGGAATAAATTGCGGTCGCATTCCAAACAGACAAACATAGGTGCAACCAATACAGCTCTCACCGTAACAAGGCATTTACGTAACTTAGGAATCGACTTAGACTCCTTTTATAGGTAAGAACGAATATCTAATATAGTTGCTCTTTCGGTAGGTAAAGATGAGGCGAATAATTCCATGGATCATGTTCCTGTTGATATCAAGAGGATCACCTCACTTGCATCCTCAACATATAGTACGGCAGGGGTGCCTGATCGCCCCAACAGCCTCAACGGCAGTAATACAAGACATAATAAGTACCGAAATTAGTCTGGACGTACTGCAAGATATACCAATGATGTTACAGAAAATATCAGGACCACTCAGACCTCTGGAAGTGGTATTAACACGCCCTTCTTCACATGATCACCCCACACAGGAGGTATCTGAATTAATGAAATTAACTGACTGAAAGCTAGAACAGGCTAAGCACGTAATGATCACCATGATCCAGGACATCCCATCAGCTGGGAGTAACACACTTGGGACAGGAAACAACATTACGAATACACGTAACAGACGCGGTCTGTTCGACTTAGGTGGAGCAATTTTAGGGAACATTTTTGGACTAGCTACAGAAAAGGATCTAGAGGAAATAAATAACAAATTTAACAAAATAGCACAAGTTCTCTCATACCAACATAAGTTGGCTGACACTCAGAACACCTTAATGCTGACGATTGTAAAGAACCTAAGGAAAGCAGAAGCATCAACTCTAGGAATTGTGGATAAAGTAAATGCACTAGAAGGTAACAATACACTATTCCAACACTTCTCAGTGATCATGAAACATATTGACTTAATAATACTACAGTTGGACAACACCAGGGCTCAGTATCAGTCTTTCATGAAAGGAATTGCTAATGCAGGTAACGGAAGGATCACTATTAATTTACTACCCATTCACAACCTCAGGCAATCATTAATCAAGGCATACATAAGCATGGTTTGAAACCTTTGTTTGAGGAAAGAAATTTTATGTTATATTATCCATACTTGGAAGCAACACTGACAACAACATCAATAGTAGTCCATGTACCGTTCGTAACAGATGACTTTTTCACAGTCTATCAAATATACCCTTTTCCTTCTAAGAAAGATGACTCATTAGTCACCATCAACATCAAAACAGAAGTCATCATGGTTTCCGAGAAACAGGACGCCGTAGCTTTCACTAGTGACACAGCAATGGAACACAAATGTCGCACATCATTACATGCATTTCACCTTTGTCCTGCGTACATCTTCACGTTTCAGCCAGCTGAGACAGTCCCTTGTGAAATGGCTATCATAAAAAATCATGACATCCCTCGTCATTGCAACTTCACATTTGCACCAGATAAACTCATTCATCATCAACGCATTGGACATTTACAGTTCTTCTACTTCACTCAAAATACATCAGTTTTTGTGACCTGCCCAGATACATCTCCAGCCTATACATCAGCATCCGGTTTATACATCTCACCAGATTACTGTGCAGTCCTGACACCTACATTATCCACCTTGCCCACTAAAAACCATTATGCCATTCTCAACCACACACACAAGTACTTCCAGCCATTGCCTAGGATGAACTTAAATGCAAGCTTATACATTAAGTTGACTTCACCCAAGTATGAAACCATGCAACTAATAAATCAGACAATACAACCTTGGGAAGAATACAGTAGGATTATGTTTAACCCATATTATGTATACAGCCCAGCTCCAGCCATCTTTGTGATTTTCTCCATCATATTTGTTGTATTACTTTTGGCCATGCACAGAATGCAAGCGAGAATTGCTAACCTTGAATCAGTGTTTAAGAACTGTTCTGTACAAGTGAGACAAACTGTGTAAATAGTGTATATACTGTACATATACTGTATGTTTTATATAAAATTGAATTATGGGTTACACATAATATAGGCTTACTTTAATTATACTATTATATCTCATTTATATATGAATATATACAGCAAGTCCTACTCATATATATTGTATATCTGACTACATTAGACTTGCCATTGTATTATTTGAATATTACTATTATACAGTATATGTATAATTTTATAACTACGATGACTACATTATCCCAATTATGTAACTTTTACAATATTATATACTTAACTTACAAGCTGATTGTAATATGTATTAATATATTAAGGACAATATTTCCTGTCGTTGGCACGACAGTGGGCGTGACCGAGCGATATGTAGATATTATATAGGTATTAGTATATATCTCATAACACAATGTACAGGATGTAGTGTCTGATTTCACATGATATCTGTACACAGTCTGTTGTCCCAGACTATCAAGAATCCTAACATATGATGTTTCTCAAGCCATCCTCGTAGTCTAAACAAGCAAGAAACTCATGATGTATTCAAACACGTGGAAGCCCACAGGAGATCGATTAGACACTACTACCTTACCTAAACATCCTTTCCCACCTGTATATAATGGCAGAGAGAAGCCCTTCACATCAGAAAGGGAGAGAAGGGGATAGAGAATGCCCGAGAGCACAATTAGGGCAAAGTAAGGAGAAAGGGGAGACTGGCCGTCACGCTAAGATCATTGTAAATCGCTATCAAGATAAACCTCCAATAAAACTCAGTAACCCAAGAGTCCTGTAACTCACCTTCGTTGATAATACGTCTCACGACTTTATTCTGGTTGTATTAAATAACCCATCATCGACTTCCAAACAAGTACCTCCGACCACGCTACCGAGAGGAGTGTTGAGAGCATTTTTTTTTTTTTTATGCATGGAAGAAGGAACCAAAGGCCACGCGCCTGCATACTGTTCCTTCCAAGAAAAAGCAAAAACAGTGCAAAAGAGAGCCAAATTCAAGATCCGTTCAATTCGAGATGCCTGGACACACTGCGTTTGAAAGACTGGAGATCATAGGAAGTAGGAAATACAGACAGAGGAAGACAGTTCCAGAGTTGACCAGTTGCATAAATAAAAGACTGGGAGTAACGGTTAACTCTTGCATTAGAGAGTTGGACAGAAAAGGGATGAGAGTTTGTTGCTAGACGGGTACTACGTGCCCGTCGTAGAGGTGGAGGGATGCAAGCAGACAGTTCAGAGGAACAGTGACCATTGAAGTAGCGATAGAAGAGAGATAAAGATGCAACAGTGCGGCGAAGAGACAATGGTTGAAGGGAATCAGTAAGAGGAGGAGAGTTAATGAGACGAAAAGCCTTTGACTCCACCCTATTGAGAAGAGCTGCATGTGGGGAGCCTCCCCACACATGAGAGTTGTACTCCATACACGGGCGAATAAAACCCGTGTACAAGGTCAACAACTGTGCAGGGGTAAAGAAAGTACGGAATCGGCTTAGCACACCTAATCTCTTGGAAGCAGATTTCACAAGAGATGTAATATGTTCTTTCCAAGACAAATCCTGAGAGAATGAAACCCCAAGCATGTTCAAGGATGATGCAGGACATAACTGTTCATTATTAAACATTAGTGGGTAATCCTGAGGAAGATTTTGTCGGGTTGATAAGTGTAAAAACTGAGTTTTTGATGCATTGAAAATAACAAGATTATTTTTACCCCAGTCAGAGATACGAGCCAAATCAGACATTAGGTGTGCCATAGCCTCATCCCTCTTTTGTTGAAGCAACTGCTGAGATGGACGTTGCGGGAACCGAATGGAAAGGTGAAGGGTGGAATCATCAGCATATGAGTGGATAGGGTTAGATGTACAGCTTAGAAGGTCATTGATGAATAAAAGGAAGAGAGTAGGTGATAGGACAGAACCCTGAGGAACACCACTGTTGATAGGTCTAGGAGAGGAACGATGGCCGTCTACAACAGCGGCTATAGAACGACCAGAAAGGAAGCTAGAGATGAAGGCACAGATAGAAGGATAGAAACCGTAGGAGGGCAGTTTGGAAATTAAAGATTTATGCCAGACTCGATCGAAAGCCTTTGAGATGTCAAGTGCAATGACAAAGCTTTCGCCAAAGTCCCGAAGGGAGGATGACCAAGAGTCTGAAAGGTAGGTGAGAAGATCGCCAGTGGAGCGTCCCTGACGGAACCCATACTGACGATCAGAAAGAAGGTTGTGACAGGAAAGGTGCTTTAAAATTTTTCTGTTAAGAATTGACTCGAAAACTTTTGATACGCAGGATGTTAAAGCAATTGGACGATAGTTAGAGGGTTGGGAATGGTCACCCTTCTTTGGGACTGGCTGAATGAGAGCAAACTTCCAGCAAGAAGGAAAGGTACAAGTTGAGAGACAAAGGCGAAAGAGTTTACCTAGGCAGGGTGTAAGCACAGAAGCACAGTTTTTGAGGACAACAGGAGGGACTCCATCAGGACCGTATGCCTTTTTAGTATTGAGGCTAGTAATGGCAGAGAACACATCAGCTGAAGAAATTTTAATGTCAGACAATAGGAAGTCAGAGGGGGGAAGTGATGGAGGAATAGCACCGGAATCGTCTAAGGTGGAATTGGAGGAGAAAGTCTGAGCAAAAAGTTCTGCTTTATCAGTAGAAGAAATAGCTACAGAGCCATCAGAGTAGAAAAGAGGAGGGAAGGATGATGAGGTAAAGTTGTTAGAAAGGTTTTTGGCAAGGTGCCAGAAGGAGCGAGAAGAGTTCGAGTTGGAGAGTTGGGAACATTTAGCACGGATAAAATTGTTTTTAGCAGAGCGAAGAACAGACTTAGCACGATTCCGGGCAGAAATATATAAAAGGTGTGATTCAGGGGTGGGTTGGCTCCGGTACCTCTTATAGGCCCTCTCCTTGTTGCGGACAGCATTAGAACAAGCGTGATTAAACCAAGGCTTTCTTGCATTAGTCAGAGGATATGAGAAAGGAATGTATGCTTCCATGCCTGAGAGAATAACCTCCGTAACGCGCAAGGCACACTCAGATGGCTCCCGGCCATGGAAGCAAGAATCATTCCATGGAAAATCAAAGAAGTACTGCCTGAGGGCCTCCCAATCTGCAGCTCCAAAGTGCCACAGGCGGCGTTTCTTTGGAGGGTCCACAGGCCGTACTGGAGCGATTGGACATGTTAAGGTAATAAGATTGTGATCGGAGGAGCCCAACGGAGAGAAAAGATGAACAGTGTTACCAGAAGGATTAGTTGTTAGGAAGAAGTCGAGTATGTTGAAACTCTCTCCAAGGCTGTCAGAGATACAGGTAGGGTGCTGTACAAGCTGCTCTAGGTCATAAGGATAGAAAAGATGTAGTCTTGATCACCAGTGGATCAGTGAAAGGAGAGAAGAGCCAAAGGTGGTGGTGAACATTGAAATCTCCTAGAATGGAGATTTCAGAGAAAGGAGAAATGGATAAAATGTGTTCCATCATATAAGTAAGATTGTCAAAGAATTTTTGATAGTCAGTAGAATTAGGGGATAAGTGAATAGCGCAGATATATTTAGTCAGAGAATGACAGGGGAGCTGCAGAGAATAGAGAATTCAGAAGAATCAACTTCAGGAACACGAGAGCAAGATAGATTGTTGCGTACATATAAAGAACAGCCACCTTGGCTTTGAAATGATATAGAGAAAGTAGGAGGGTACAGAAAAGGGTTTGCTGTCATTTACCTCAGACAACTGAGTCTCGGTGAGGAAGAGAAGCTGAGGTTTAGAGGAGGAGAGGTGGTGCTCAACAGAGCGAAAGTTAGAGGAAAGGCCGCGAATGTTGCAGAAATGAAGAAGGAGTGAGTTAGACAGTGATTCCAGGCAGCTCCTAGAGTCGTCACCGGGAGAGTGGCGGATGGTGGGGGCAATTATGCCCCCCTCCCACCCCCCCGGGGAATCCGAGGCTTGGTTATTATTTGTAGCCATTTTTGTTGAATTTTGATAAGTAAGTGTCGTATGTACCGTGCACGTAGTTTGATGCTGACAGTTAGAAAAACTTGTATTGGAGAGCATGCTGGCCTACTCTCTGTGTTACTGAGACTGAAATAGTTCAGCAAAGGCGGATGGTCAGGAACTAGTCCTGAGGGCTGATGAAATATGAGCTCCAGCTCTCCCTGTTATCAGCTTTCCATTCACCTTGGGAGTACCGCCGTCCTCGACTGGTGCTACAGTCTACTTCTTCTGATACACATAATGACAACTTTAGATCTGCCATACATATGTACGAAAATTTAAAAAAGAGAGTTCACAGATCATGTAAAACCTATGGAACTATTCTTTCACATAACGATAAAGAACTGCAAGTGGACTTAACGAAACAACCAGCCAAAATGGCTAGCGGTGCCACCAACACAACTCAGACTTCTGCATCTCATGTATACGTTCATCATGAGGATACAACCACCCTAAAATTTTCATTCACAGAGAAAGACCGCATCGACGTAATTTCGTTTTAGACCAGTGCGAACAAATGTTTTTTAAAAGAAAAGTAACAAATGAGGATGAGAAGATAGCCATACTTTCCTCACGGATTAACCAGGAAAGATGTCCGGCAGGTGGCTTACTTAAATCAGACAAACTCCTACGAGCTAAGACATATGAAGAGTATAAGACAGAAGAGTATAAACTTTTTGCCAGGTATATTTCCAGAATTACATAAGACTGATGATCTTATGAGAGAACATACTAATTCTGTCCACAATTAAGAAAGCATTATTAGCCACCATAAAGAATTAAAACTGTGTAACATCTGATGGGAAAATGACACCATTCCATGTCGCAGACATCCTTGGTTACGTAGCTGCACTGTGTAAATTACCGGATAGGACCCTCAAGATAGCTAAGACGATAGCTTACACTCCAGGAATGTGCTTGATAGATTTCATGAACGAGGTAAAAATAAGAAGAAAGTAACTTTCCTAGAAGAATCTGATTTAGACTTATATGCAGTAAATGGCATACAAATCACTGCAAAAGGCATGATAAGGTTTATCATTAGTTTTACAGAGACCCCAAGAGTTATTTCTGCTATTTTCTATATAGTAGAAAACTTAGCAATAAGAGCTAATATGTTGCTAGGCCTACAAACAATGAGAACAGAGAAAATAAGTTTACTTCCACACATGAATGGGATAGAGTTTGATAATGAATTCATAGAGGAATTATCATCAGTTTTCTCACCCATCAATTATAGAGAACCAAAAGGAATTGGGAATATTAAGCATCTAAACAGAAACAAACAAAAAGACGATGGTAAAGATACATCCACACCATCGCCCACATTCTCCCAGGTCATGAGTCTTTCCCGCCCATCACACCACTGATGTAGTTATTCCACCTAATTCATACATGAAAGTTAACATAAAGAGCAAATTAAAGAATAGTAATGTTCTTGTCTTAGAGGAATTATGTAAAGTGAAAGGAGTGTCAGTAGAAAACCATTGTCACGTAGATAACGATGGGCAAACTCAAGTGTTCCTAATTAAGCACATGAATGGAGAAGAACGGATGAAAAAAGGGACCTGTCTAATCAATATAGAGAAATGTCCTGCCCCAGTAATGGAGATAGTATCGGGGACAACAAGCAAGATAAAATCTACGGACAGAGAAAACATAAAAGAAAACTTGGTTTACTCAGGAGAATTTGATGAAGAAAATGATCTCTTAAACCTTTTACAAAAACATAGTAAAACAGTAGCATTACCTGGAGAACAATTAGGGTGTACTAACCTGATGAATCACAAGATTAACGTGCACCCAGACACACAACCTGTTTTTGTACCTGCCTATAGAGTCCCACAACCTCAACGTACCCTTGCAAACCAGTATGTTGATGAATGCTAAAACTGGGTATTATTGAGCCCTCAGTCTCCCGTGGAATGCCCCATTATTTTTCGTGCCCAAACGAAACGGGGATATGCGTGCGGTGGTTGATCACCGCAAACTAAACAGCCATACAATACCAGACCGGTTTCCAATGCCATTGCTATTGGACGTATTGCAAAATATTGGACCAGAAAATAATGTATTCTCCACAATCGATTTGCTTAATGGCTATTATCAAATAGCCTTAGATGAGGAGTCACGTAAATACACTGCCTTCTTCACAAATACGGGGCATTACCAATACAAACGAATGCCAATGGGGTTGAGGACAGCTCCAGGAACGTTCCAAAGACTAATGAATTACGTATTGTCTGGAATGCTAGGAAAAGGAATATTTGTCTATCTAGACGACATTACTATAGCTACTTGTACGATAGATGAACACCTCAAGAAATCAGACCAGCTTCTACAAAAGATTGCTGATGCTGGTTTTAAAAATTAAGCTGTCTAAATGCAAGTTTCACTTCAAGGAAATAAAATTCTTAGGCCACAGATTAGATGCCCAAGGCATTCACACGTCTGCCAACAAAATACAGACAGTAAGGGATTTCCAAGAATCAACAAATATAGACGAAGTACGACAGTTTGGGGGGCTAGCAGGATATTACCGCTCCTTTATCAACCAGTTCTCTCATGTAGCACAACCGTTATTCACTCTACTAAAAAAGGATGCCATATTCCAGTGGGGAGAGGAACAAAAAATAGCATTTAATGAATTGCAAGATAAATTTACAAATGCACCTTGTTTAGCCTATCCTAATTTCACAGAACCAATTATAATTTGTACAGATGCGTCGACCAAAGGACTAGGAGCTGTACTGTTGCAAAAAGATAAGCACTTGCAGTGGTCTTTGCATTACAAAAGTTTCGAGATTTGGTATATGGTTACGAAATTCACCTATCCACAGACCATAAACCGCTCGTGGGCATGTTCTAAGAAAAACTCCTCTTTGGGAGGAGAGAATGTTGGAAATGCACTATTGACAACTGCAATGTACATATTCACTACATACAAGGCAAAATTAACTTAGCTGCTGATGCAGTGTTTAGGAACCCGACAAAGTTCATGTTGCGGCATTAGATCTCAAGGGAAACATCCCAAACCATGAAGAAATCGCGAAAGCACAGAGACTTGATCCAACATGGTCTAAAGTCATATATAAATTAGAAAGTGGCCATGAAATACTCTTATCAACGCTACATACGCCACTCGAACAATTCACAATAGTCAATAATGCCTTATAAAGAATCAACCCAGGACAACCAAAACACCGAAGAAATAATAAACAATTGGTGGTGCACTGCGTAACGATATGATTCCTCAACGATACATGATAGTCCACATGCAGGTCATCCTGGAAATAGACAGGACAGTTAAACAAGCCCGGCTATCATACTACTGGCCAACGTTACGAAAAGATATGTACGGTCACATAAAAAGATGCAAAACACAAAGGATACACATTATCACCTGCACCTATAGGTAATTAACCTGTACCACATCAACCATGGGACGTTGTCGCGGGAGACTTGCTCAAATTACCATCATCATATAACAATAATCAATACCTGTTCGTTGCAACTGATCAATTTCTCACGATATGCGATTTTAGCCCCAGTTAAGGATAAGACAGCAGAAACAGTGGCAAAAGCAATCATAGATAACATTATTTTCGCTTCACAACCCCAAAGGTATTAATAAGCGATAATGGAGATGAATTTAATTCTGAAATCTTGCAAGAAATATGCAAATGTGGTAGGTGGGGGCGCTCAACATCCACTCACTCGATGTAGTGCTGCTCTCAGGTGTCTGCCCTTTCCTCTCCTCCATCCTTCTTTCCTTCCATCCTCTGCTGTCTTTCCTTCATTCTTTCTTTCCTCGTCCTTCTGCCTACGGGTGACCTTACACTCCCTCTTCTGTCTTTCTTTCCTTCTTTCTTTCCTCGTCCTTCTACCTACGGGTGACTTTACACTTGCTCTTCTGTCTTTCTTTCCTTCATTCTTTCCTCCTTCTTCTGCCTGTGGGTGACTCTACACTGAGTGACAAACCAAATTGTTTCTTGTACACCATGAAACCATTTACTACGCTGGTTGGTAACCATATAACCAAATTATGGCACCTTGTGGTTTGGTGGGTAATTAAGGTGCCTCAATCGGATTGAGCCAGTGAAGGATTATATCCAAGGGGTGGTTGGGGTTTGTTGCTCACGTAATGCCACTCAGGGATGAGTGAGGCTGGTCACTCTCATCTTAAATGTCGGGACCAACTTGGCTAGCTCCGGGCTCCTACGCTCCTCGTGGGGCAACGTAGGATTGGATAATGGATGGATGGATGCAATACAAAAAAGGGCCTATCACCCAACATCCAATGGGTTAGTAGAGAGACAAAACAAAGAAGCATTAGATGTGCTTCGACACATTCTCAATGAAAATTATATGAGACACTACATTTTATTATCTATGGGAAAGATAAAAAATTACCTTATGAAATACTCGAAGGTGAAAATCTAACTATGATGATTATCCTAAACTCCGTTTGCGTGAATTCCAGGATATGCACAAGAGGGTGAAGAAACAATTATCACTGTCCAAGGAAGAAATGATGGAGTCATTCAATAAAAAGGCAAAAGAATCAACTGTCAGCTTAGGAGACATTGTCTATGGCATCGTTCATGCTAGAGACAATAAACTATCACCGAAATTTGAAGGCCCATACAGAGTAATTAAGAAGATGGCGAACAAGGCAATAATTAGGTCACTGTCGAGTGGCGAAGAAAAACAAATTCATGTTGATCATTTAAAACGGGTCCCAAGGGAATTAGCCAGCAATTATACAACCCTGCACGCCACCGAAAAACCGAGCAATATCTATGAAACCAATCAAGAGGACAACAATACTTAAAAAATAAAGATCGCATAACAAACAAACAAACATAGGTGCAACTGTGGCTACAAATGTTACAATACAGGATTTACATGATCTAAGCATCGACTTAACTTTTTCTATAAGTGAAACAACAAGCAAATTATTGGTCTTCATGAACTATAATGCACATCATTACTATCATCGACCACAGCATGACTAGGTTAGGTAAATAATAGATTATTTGGGTGTAGGTAATGATGAGGGGACTTACAGTATACTATGGATTCTCATCTATATAGCAAGAGGATCAGCTCGCTTAGACCCTCAACATATAGTAAGGCAAGGATGTGTCATAGCCCCTACGGCCTCGAAAGCAATCGTGAAAGACATGAGTACAGAAATCAGTTTGGATGAAATGTATGAATCACCCACGCTGTTAGAGAACATCGCCAAGCCACTGAGAACGCTGGAAATTGCGATAAGAAGTTCTATTTCAGAAGCTCATAACACAGAGGAGGAGACTGAAATGGTGAAGTTAGCGAAATGGAAGTTGGAATATACCAAAACGACCATGCACATCGTGATTCAAGATCTCCCATCTCCTGGAATGAAGGCTTTTATGGAATCGAACAACATCACACGTACGCATGAAAGAAGACGCGGTTTGTTCGATCTGGGTGGTGCAATTCTAGGGAATATCTTCGGATTGGCTACAGAGGAAGATCTTCCAGAAATAAAAAAAACAAATTTAACAAGATAGCACAGGTATTAACATATCAACATATGCTAGTTGACAATCAACACACAGTCATGACGACCATTGTTAAAAATCCCAGAAAGTCAGAAGGTACCATTCACCAGAGTCTGGACGAAATAAATGCCATAGAGGGTAACCTAACACTTTCCCAACACTTCTCAGTAATCATGGAATATATTGATATAATACTACTCCAGTTATATAACACCAGAGTTCATTATCAGGCAACGATGGAAGCCATTGCAAATGCTGGTAATGGCAAAGTCACCATTAATCTACTTCCACTCCATGACCTACGTCAGATCATCAGTCAAGGCATGCATAAACATAGTATGAAGCCGTTATTCCAGGGCAGAAACATTATGCTTTATTACCCCTACTAAGAAGCAAGTTTAACACCAACATAAGGAATAGTTCATGTACCATTCATATCAGATGATCTGTTCAATAGTCTATCAAATATACCCTTTTCTTTCCTCACCAACACCGAACTCTTCTTGATCTCCAAGAGACAGGACAGTGTCACTTTCGCCATTGAATCAACGATTGAACGAAAGTGTCATACATCTATCCTGTTAATCTTTGTCCTGCGTAAATTTTCACGTTTCAGGCTACTGAAACAGTCCCTTGTGAAATGGTATCATAAAGAATCATGACTTTCATCATCACTGCAACATCATATTGGCTCCAGATAAACTTTTATTTTTTTATGTGTCCGACTCTGGGCATAGGCTTCACAGCCTGCTATCATGGCCCAGCAGTCCTCCTACATGCCAAGTCACCACTTCGGCGCTAACACCCACCGTCCATATTGAATACATGCTAGGGCTGTCTCATACAGGACTGGTGTATTGGTATTAGCGGGGGTATTTTTACGACATGTCGGCGGGTCTTCTGGTAGATCAGTAAAGCCTGATTTGCTGAATTTCAAATCCTTAAACTGTTCCCTGCCCCAGCGAGGATTCGAACCTGGGTCCGTGGGACCACAGGCCACCTCTCTACCGATTGCGCCACCGCCTACCAGCGCATCGGGCATTCACAGTTCTTTTACTTCACTCATAACATATCAGTTTTCATAGTTTGTCCAGATACACCACCATCTCATACCTCAGCATCAGGATTATACATAGCACCTGGCCATTGTGCTGTACTTACACCATCCATGTCCACCTTAGCTACAAACCATCACTATGCCATTCTTAATCACACACACAAATACTTCCAACCACTACCTGAGATGAATTTAAACAGGAGCACAAGTAGCCTATTAAGCTGACTTCACCAGAATTCGAAACTATGAAATTAAATAATGATACCAAGAAGTCCTGGGAAGAACTGAGTATAAATATATTCAACCCTTATTATGAGTATAGCCCAGCTCCAATTGTCTTTATAATCTTCTCCATTGTATTAGGTATATTACTGTTCACTATGCACAGATTGCAAGCCAGGATCGCAAATTTGGAGTCACTATTTACGGGAGGAAGAATGAACATTCAAGTGAGACCCCCTGAGTGAAATGTATATAATAAGTAAATAGTTTTATTTTTTTTTTTTAAAGGGACACACATGAAGTAATATTACCTAATATACACGTATCCATTTCTTATGACAATATCACTATAGTTCACATGAATGCAATACAAATATTTTAATAACTCTTACTATGATCTTAGCATTGTACTGCACTTGCATATAAGCATATATCTGTTATACAGTATTCTATAGACTCCAATATTCTATTTACTCAGTTATATGTAAAACAATTTGTCAATTATTCCATTTAGGTTTAGAACATTTTATAATGTATTATGTTTCTAGAATATTATTATACAATATTATTACCATGTATTACAAGGTGTAATTATTGCAAGCTGTCGTAGGTTCTCCAGCGGGCATGACCGAGCGATGTCAGGACTCTAAAATATCATAAATAATAGATAGGAGCACCAATAACATCTATATGTTGAGCCAGGCCCATACAGTTGGAAACAACACAGCATTTTCTCACCAAGGGCAGGCAGGAAACACCATCGCACTTTCCCGCAGTGGGATGCTGAATAGGGAGAACACACATACACACATACAGGCTTCTTGAAACTTCCAGTCCACGTGACAAAAACACTCTTACACAAGAAACAGGAAATATAGAGAAGAATCAAGAGAGAGACGAGAGTGAGAAGATCTCGGTTTAAGAGGCTGGAGAGAGACAGCGAGAAAGGGGGGTCTAACGAGAGAAACTGCGAGAGAATTAGCTAGCATATAACACTCAGTGTTAATCTTGAGTTTTCCCTTTGAAGAAAATAAAACTTCAGTCAACGAGACTCATCTTTAACTTTTCCCGTCATCGACCACAAGTGAACTAAGGTTATCTTACAAATCTACTCGCTGTTAACTACAGCTCGGCTGCGAATATGATCCAAATTACAAGACTGACGGGAAGAGGGAGGGGAAGGTCATGGATGAGATGGAGGGATGGAGTAGAGAGGTATATGAGAGAGGAGGGTGTGAGGTGGGAGCAGGTCAGTGAAATGGCAGGACACAGACATGGAGACGATTTGTTTGTGACCACCCCTTGCGGGGTTAAGGCGTCTGACAATAGAAAGATAGAACTTTATCATGTAAAAGTTTGCTTAGCTGTGCCGCTTCTACTGAGTTCGAATGGAGGCATCTTTCTGAAAAAAAAGTATGTTGCTCATAAAACTGGTTGCGACTTCTTGCGTTCAGAGAGATTTGAGATGGTTATTTGTGCTGAAGGCCTTATCATAAAAACTATTCTCTGCTTTTATCCTTGGGAGTATGCCGATATTATTACATTAGTGGACTTATTTTTACATTGCTCAGTCATCTCATGATACTTTGCTAGCAATTCCTCCGATCATTTTTTTAATGCGAGGAAGAAGGAACCAAAGGTTAGGAGCCCGGATAACAGTTCCTTCCAAGAAAAAACGCAAAAACGATACAAAAGAGAGCCAAATTCAAGATCCGTTCATTTCGAGATGCCTGGACACACTGCGTTTGAAAGACTGGAGGTATAGGAAGTAGGAAATACATACAGAGGGAGACAGTTCCAGAGTTGACATGTTGCATAAATGAAGGACTGGGAGTAACGGTTAACTTGCATTAGAGAGTAGGACAAAGGGGATGAGAGTTTGTTGCCAGATGGGTGCTACACACCCGTCGTAGAGGTGGAAGAATGCAAGCAGACAGTTCAGAGCAGCAGTGACCATGGAAGTAACGACAGAAATGATGCAACAGTGCGGAGGAGACGGAGGTTGAAGGGAGCCAGTAAGAGGAGGAGAGTTAACGAGACAAAAAGCCTTTGACTCCACCCTATTGAGAAGAGCTGTATGAGGGGTGCCTCCCCACACATAAGAGTTGTACTCTACACAGGGGCGAATGAAACCCTTGTATAAAGTCAACAACTGTGCAGGAGTAAAAAAGATACGAATTCGGCTTAGTACGCCTAATCTCTTGGAAGCAGATTTTACAAGATATGCAATATGACCTTTCCAAGATAAATCCCGAGTGAATGAAACCCCAATCATGTTCAAGATGATGCAGGATTGAGCGGGGTATTATTAAACATTAGAGGGTACTCCTGTGGAAGATTCTGTCGCGTTGATAGGTGTAAGAACTGAGTCTTTGATGGATCAAATACAACAAGATTATTTTTACCCCAGTCAGAGATACAAGTCGTCAGACATTAGGTGTGCCATAGCCTCATCCCTTGTTCGTTGAAGTAACTGCTGAGATGGACGTTGCGGGAACCAAATGGAAAGGTGAAGGGTGGAATCAATAGCGTACAAATGGATAGGGTTAGACGTACAGTCATGGTCATAAATAATCACCTATTGTCCGGTACTGCGTGCCCCAGGCTGGCTCATTTATGCGCAGCAAGTCACAGTGGAGTAAGAGGGGCTGAGAGGGAGGGGCCAGGGAGAGAAGGTAAGGTGGCTGGGGGGACGAGTGATGGTGCAGGGGTGGAGTGAGGGAGTGCAGGTAGAGGAGGGAGAATGAAATGCGAAGTGGGGGTCACATAATTTGTCTATTTTCTTTCATTCAGGGCATGACATAATGGAGTTAATATTCGGTAGATAATGTTACATTACATCTTGTACAGCGGCGTCAGCTTTAGATCGGAGGTGATAAAAAGGCCTGGCTTGTGAGAGAAATACTGCCGTGACAGACCAACCATTAAGCCAGATATTCGTGTTTATCCGTGTATTCTGACTTCGAACGCAGAATGGAATCTTGATAGCTTTGATTTCTGTAACGTTTGCGTAAGAAACGTCATCTACCCTAACATGTAATTAATTTTTGGAACTACAGATCATAGGCAACCTTTGACATGGCTGTGTGCACGGTAAATATGATCATTCTCACGGTACACACTCCCTCTATACAGTCACCATCATGTCAACTATTTTTTGGCATCTCTATATGAAAAGGTTA
This sequence comes from Birgus latro, assembly GCA_018397915.1. Classification (NCBI taxonomy): domain Eukaryota; kingdom Metazoa; phylum Arthropoda; class Malacostraca; order Decapoda; family Coenobitidae; genus Birgus; species Birgus latro. The sequence goes on along the minus strand of JAGKTI010006152.1, from coordinate 3,984 downwards.
TTTAAAATAATTGTTCATAGAAGATAAATAAATTTGATGTCTGCGCAAATGAGTGGATATAATAACGACATCCCTCATAATCTTTTAGAAGAGAAATGCATTAAAGGTAAATATATTTGATGTCAGTGCACATGGGTGGATGTAATAACGATATCTCTCATAATTCTGTTAGAAGGAAAGTGAAACAAAATCCTACCCAAACTCCCAAAATATATCTGCGTCAATGTTTACCGACACTGGTCAAGCCAAAGCAACAAGAAAAGACTTAGTAAGTAGTCCAGTGGCCTCCTGTCTCAATAACCTCTTGCAGTTTTCGCGACACCGAGGAAACAATGCGGTTGATGGTTTGCTGGTTTCGTCAAACAGCTCCCACTCGTCCTTGGTGTGCTGGAGGAGGCGGGACAGTGTCCTTTCGTCCTCTGGCTCCCATGCGTTGACACTCTGGGCCCACACAGTGTCGATGGCTCTGCACTAATGTTTGATCTGTCACGTCCGTATATTTCTCTCACGAGCCAGCCCTTGATATCACTACCCATTAGCTTGTTATCTGACGTCGCTATACAAGGTGTAATGCAGCATAATCTATCGAATATTAACTCCATTACATCATGCTCTGAATGAAAGAAAGTAGACAAATTATGTGACCACCACTTCGCATTTCACTCTCTCTCCCCTACCTACCCTCCCTCCCCTTCCTCACTCCACCCTCAGTGCCATCACTCGTCCCCCAGCCCACCTTCCTTTCTCTCTCTGGCCCCTCCCTCTCAGCCCCTCTTACTCCACTGTGACTTGCCATGCATAAAGGAGCCAGCCTGTGGCACGTGGCACCTGAGGATAGGTGAATATTTAAGACCACGACTGTGCAGCTTAGATCATTTATGAATAACAGGAAGAGAGTTGGTGATAGGACAGAGCCCTGCAGAACACCACTGTTGATAGATCTAGGAGAAGAACGATGGCCGTCTACAACAGCAGCTATAGAACGACCACAAAGGAAGCTATAGATGAAGGCACAGATAGAAGGATAGAAACCGTAAGAGGGTAGTTTGGAAATTAAAGATTTATGCCAGACTCGATCGAAAGCCTTTGAGATGTCAACTGCAATGGCAAAGCTTTAGCCAAAGTCCCGAAAGAAAGATGACCAGGAGTCTGGAAGGTAGGCAAGAAGATCGACATTGGAGCGTCCCTGACGGAACCTATACTGACCATCAGAAAGAAGGTTGTGATAGGAAAGATGCTTTAAAATTTTTCAGGTAAGAATACGAATTTGGAAGGAATTTGAGTGTAAAGTGGAGGGAATGTAAGAAAATGGAAAGAGGTAAAGAGAGCTAGACATGGTGCCAGCGAAGTTAGCTGGGATGTGAAAGATAAAAATGTTACATTCCCAGTAGAAAAGGGAGTAAAAGTGAACAGATGGAGAGAACACTTTAATGGATTGTTGAACATAGAGAATGAAAGTAATGCAAGTATAAGTGGCTGGGGAATGGCTGGGAGAAGGAGGGTTGTGAGAAGAGGAAGAAATCAGTAGGATGGAAGTGGTGGAAGCAATGAAAAAGTTAAAATGGGGAAAACCCCTGAAGCATGGGGGAGAGATAGTAATAGAATGGATGTGGAAGGTGTGCAGATTGGCCTGGGAGGAAGGTAGAGTTCCGGAGGATTGGAAGTCTGGTATAATTATTCCTCTATACAAGGGAAAAGGGGAAAAAGAAGTGTGTGGTAATCATAGGGGCATTTGCCTTCTTAGTGTAATAGGAAAAGTATATGTTAGGTTACTTATTGACAGAGTTTGGGAAATAACAGAGGAATTAGCAGGATAAGAACAGGGAGGTTTTAGGAAGGGAAGAGGTTGTGTAGACCAGATATTCATTCTTAGATCTTTAGTGGAAAAGTTTCTAGAGAAGGGAAAGAAGTTGTGTGCAGCCTTCATGGATTTGGAGAAAGCATATGACAGGGTGGATAGACAAGAATTGTGGAAAGTATTAAGATTATATGGAGTATTGGGAAGTTGTTGAAGGCAGTGATGAGTATGTATGTGGCCGCAGTGCGTGTGGATGGCAAACTGAGTTAATTTTTCCATTTTAAGGTTGGATTGAAACAAGGACGTGTCATGTCTCCATGGTTGTTCAGTCTGTACATGGATGGGGTTATAAAAGAGATACAAGGTCGGGCAATGGATGTTGGAGCGGCCCTAGTGAGAGAGGGCAGTGTTTGGAAACTCGCTATACCGTTGTTTGCAGATGATACTGTGTTGTTGAGTGAAGACGAAGGGGAGCTGCAAGGCTTGGTAGATGAGTCTGAGAGAGTGTGTAAGAAACGGAATCTAAAAGTGAATGTAGGGAAGGATAAAGTAATGGTCTTCGAGAGAAGTGAAGTCAGTGAATGTACAGTGAGATTGGATGGGAAGGATATGGAGAATGTGAGTGCATTTAAGTACTTGGGTAGTGTGATGATTAAGGATGGAAGTCTGGAGGGTGAAGTGCTTGAAAGGGTGCAGCAGGGAAGAAAGCTTGCTGGTTCCTTGAAAGCAGTGATAAGAAACAGGGAAGTGAGCATGGACGTGAAAAAGTTGCTATATGACAGCATTGTGATACCAACTCTAGCATATAGAAGTGAAGCTTGGACCCTGTTGGAGGGACAGAAGTCAAGAGTGAGAACAGTGGAAATGAGATATTTGAGAGGAGCATGTGGAGTCACATGGAGAGACAGACTAACAAATGAGGAAGTGAAGGAGCGTTCTGGTGTGGATGTGGACGTGATAGGAGGCATTAGGAGAAACACGTTAAGGTGGTTTGGGCATGTGGAGAGGATGGAGAGTGAAAGACTGACGAGGAGAGTGTACGTGAGTGAGGTGGAGGGGAGGAGAGGGAGGGGGAGGCCTAGGATGAGATGGAGGGATGGAATGGAGAGGTATATGAGAGAGGGGGGGGTGTGACCTGGGAGCAGGACAGTAAAATAGCGGGGGACAGAGCGACATGAAGGCGATTTGTTTGTGGTCACCCCGTGCGGGATTGAGGCGTCTGGCAATAGACAGATAGGAGAATAAACTCAAAAACTTTTGAGACACAGAATGTTAAAGCATTGGACGATAGTTAGAGGGTTGGGAATGGTCACCCTTCTTTGGGACTGACTGAATGAGAACAAAATTCCAGCAAGAAGGAAATGTACAAGTTGAAAGACAAAGGCAAAAGAGTTTACCTAGGCAGGGTGTAAGCACAGAAGCACAGTTCTTGAGGACAACAGGAGGGACTCCACCAGGTACATATGCCTTGTTAGTATTGAGGCCAGTGATGGCAGAAAAAAACATCAGCTGGAGACATTTTTATGTCAGCCATGACACCAACAAACCTTATGGGGGCATGTGATGGAGGAACAGCATTGGAATCGTCTAAGGTGGAACTGGAGGAGAAAGTCTGAGCGAAGAGATCTGCTTTATCAGAAGAAGAAATAGCTACAGAGCCATCAGTGTAGGAAAGAGGAGGAAAGATGATGGGGTACAGTTGTTAGAAAGTTTTTTGGCAAGGTGCCAGAAGAAGCGGGAAGAATCCACCAAGTGGATATATAGGCCCTCTCCGTGTTGCAGACAGCATTAAAACAAGCGTGATTAAATGAAGGCTTTCTTGCATTAGTCAAAGGATATGAGAAAAGAATGTCTGCTTCCATGCCCGAGAGAATAACCTTCGTAAAGTGCAAAGCACACTCAGATGGCTCCCGGCCATGGAAACAATAATCATTCCATGGAAAATCAAAGAAGTACCGCCTGAAGGCCTCCCAATCCGCAGCTTCAAAGTTCCACAGTCGACGTTTCTTTGGAGGGTCCACTGGCCGTACCGGAGCGATATTACACGTTTCAGTAATAAGGTCGTGATCGAAGGAGCCCATCGGAGAGAAAAGAAGGATTAGTTGTAAGGAAGAGGTCAAGTATGTAGGAGCTCTCTCCAAGGCAGTCAGGGATACAGGTAGGGTCCTGTACAAGCTGCTCTAGGT
>JAGKTI010006151.1:18722-41822 GCA_018397915.1 Birgus latro | reverse complement strand
TGTGTGTGTGTGTGTGTGAGTGTGTGTGTGTGTCCGACTCTGGGCATAGGCTTCACAGCCTGCTATCAAGGCCCAGTAGTCCTCCTACATCCCATACTTCTTCTTGATAGCAAACCCTTTTCTGTATCCTCCTACTTTCTCTGTACTCATTTCAAAGCCAAAGGTTGTTGTTGTGTATATATACCCAACGACTTATCTTGCTCTCATGTTCCTGAACTTGATTCTTCTGAATTCTCTACTCTGGCTTTGGCTTTCCTGTCATTCTCTGACTAAATATATCTGTGCTGTTTACTTATCCCCTAAATCTACTGACTATCAAAAATTCTTTGACTATCTTACTTCTATGATGGAACACATTCTATCTATTTCTCCTTTCTCTGAAATCTCCATTCTAGGAGATTTCAATGTTCACCACCACCTTTGGCTCTCCTCTCCTTTCACTGATCCACCTGGTGAACAAGCCTACATCTTTTCTACCATTAATGACCTAGAGACGCTTGTACAGCACCCTAACCGGATCCATGACAGCCTTGGAGAGAGCTCCAACATACTTGACCTCTTCCTTACAACTAATCCTTCTGCCTACATTGTTAACCTTTCCTCCCTGTTGGGCTCCTCTGATCGCAACCTTATTACCTTTGCCTGTCCTATCGCTCCAGTACGGCCTGTGGACCCCCCAAAGAAATGTCGATTGTGGCACTTTGGAGCTGTGGACTGGGAAGCCCTCAGGTAGTACTTCTTTGATTTTCCTTGGAATTATTATTGCTTCCATGGCCAGGAGCCATCTGAGTGTGCCTTGGGCATTACGGAGGTTATTCTCTCGGGCATGGAAGCATACATTCCTTTCTCATATCCTTTGACTAATGCAAGAAAGCCTTGGTTTAATCATGCTTGTTCTAATACTGTTCACAGCAAGGAGAGGGGCCTAAGAAAGGTACCGGAGTCAACCCATCCTTGAATCACATCTTTTATTATGTTTCTGCCCGGAATCGTGCTAAGTCTGTTCTTCGCTCTGCTAAAAATAATTTTATCGGTACTGAATGCTCTCAACTCTCCAACTCGAATTCTTCCCGCTCCTTCTGGCACCTTGCCAAACACCTTTTTAACAACTTTACCTCATCATCCTTCCCTCCTCTTTTCTACTCTGATGGCTCTGTAGCTATTTCTTCTACTGATAAAGCAGATCTCTTCGCTCAGACTTTCTCCTTCAATTCCACCTTAGACGATTCCGGTGCTGCTCCTCCATCACTTCCCCCCCTCTGACTTCCTCATGGCTGACATTAAAATTATGTTCAGTTAATGTATTTTCTGCCATCACTGGCCTCAATACTAACAAGGCATAAGGGCCTGATGAAGCCCTTCTTGTTGTCCTCAAGAACTGTGCTTCTGTACTTACACAGCACCTAGGTAAACTCTTTTGCCTTTGTCTATCAACTTATGCCTTTCCTTCTTGCTGGAAGTTTGCTCTCATTCAGCCAGTCCCAAAGAAGGGTGACCATTCCCGACCCTCTAACTATCATCCAATTGCTTTAACATCCTGTGTCTCAAAAGTTTTCGAGTCAATTCTTAACAGAAAAATTTTAAAGAATCTTTCCTAACACAACCTTCTTTCTGATCGTCAGTATTGGTTCTGTCGGGGACACTCCACTGGTGATCTTTTCACCTACCTTTGGCGAAAGCTTTGCCATTGCACTTGACATCTCAAAGGCTCTCGATCGAGTCTAGTATAAATCTTTAATTTCCAAACTGCCCTCTTACGGTTTTTATCCTTCTATCTGTGTCTTCATCTATAGCCTCCTTTCTGGTCGTTCTATAGCCGCTGTTGTAGATGGCCATCATTCTTCTCCTAGATCTCTCAACAATGGTGTTCCTCAGGGCTCTGTCCTATCACTTCCTTTTATTCATCAATGACCTTCTAAGCAGTACATCTAACCCTATCCACTCGTATCCTGATGATTCCACTCTTTTCTTTTCCATTCGGTTCTCGCAATGTCCATCTCAGCAGTTACTTCAACAAACAAGGGATGAGGCTATGGCACACCTAATGTCTGACTTGGCTCGTATCTCTGACTAGGGTAAATATAATCTTGTTGTTTTTAATGCATCAAAGACTCAGTTCTTACACCTATCAACCTGACAAAATCTTCCACAGGAGTATCCACTAACGTTTAATAAGATCCAGCTCAATCCTGCATCATCCTTGAACATGCTTGGGGTTTCCTTTACTCGGGACTTATCTTGGAAAGATCATATTACATCTCTTGTAAAATCTGCTTCCAAGAGATTAGGTGTGCTAAGATGACTCTGTACCTTCTTTACCCCACCACAGTTGTTGACCTTATACATGAGTTTTATTCGCCCCTGTGTGGAGTACAACTCTCAAGTGTGGGGAGGCTCCCCACATACAGCTCTTCTTTACAGGGTGGAGTCATAGGCTTTTCGTCTCATTAACTCTCCTTCTCTTACTGGCTCCCTTCAACATCTGTCTCTTCACCGCACTGCTGCATCTTTATCTCTTTTCTATCGCTACGTCAATGGTCACTGTTCCTCTGAACTGTCTACTTGCATCCCTTCACCTCTACGATGGTTGCATAGCACCTGTCTAGCAACAAACTCTCATCCCTTTTCTGTCCAACTTCCTTCGTTTATGCAATAGGTCAGCTCTGGAACTGTCTCCCTCTGTCCGTATTTCCTACCTCCTGTGATCTCCAGTCTTTCAATCGCAGTGTCCAAGCATCTCGAAATGAACGGATCTTGAATTTGGCTCTCTTTTGTATTGTTTTTGTTTTCTTTTTTTTCTTGGAAGGAGGAGTTTGCGGGCTTCTGGCCTATGGTCCCTTCTTCCTTTCATTAAGAAAAAAAACCTACACACATCTAACCTAGTCTACACACAACCTTCCCCATCCTACACACACTCTATCCCACTCTACACACACCCTACCACAACCTACAACACACCCTACTCTAACCTGCGCACCCCCTACCCTGCCTTGCTATACGCACCCTAATTAAACCTTCATATAGACACCCTATCCCAAACTATAAATACTCTAACCTGGCCTACACACACCCTACCCTAATCTACTGCAGTTTCCCAGCTCATCATCATCATGACCCAGTTTTCCACTATTTCAGTGTGGCGGGAAGGATTTGCATATTGGGAATGGGCAACGCAGAAGTAGGAGACGCTATCAACACAGTGCCAAATGGAAGTATGTTTATCACTTCGCTCATCCTTTGCCTCCTCCTCATCAATTCCACATATCAGAAACAGGAAAATGAAAATACAGAATAACAAGCTACGAGCAGGGTGCCCTCTGACCGGTGCTATGCTACCGACAAAACACAACGGAAGCTGCTCTCCGTCGTCATCTTCCTCCTAACTCTGTTTCAAATATCAAAGATGGATTGTATAGGGGCTAAAGACAAGAAAGGAGTAAATCCACAGAGTAGAAGATACTGTGAACAGAGATGGAAATTCATGACGATCACCAATATTATCATTATCCAAAATATCCACTGGTTCCGAACTGGCGGGAAAAAAAACTGACGGAAAAAAAAGGAAACAAATAAAAACGTCTGAAAATGTGCCAAACCAGCAATAACTCGTAAATGCAAGCTTTGGAATTTCTCCGATTAGGACTAAATTGCTGTCACACCTTTACTATACCCTACTCACTGTAAACTGGCCTAAAATTATCACCTCTCCTGGTTGAATACTGAGTTCTAACAAGAGATTAACAATAGAATATGATGCTAGTCCCGATGATGTGCTCCAGAAAGGATGCAAAACAACAGAAGTGTCTTATTCTTCCACTGAAGTACACAAAATAAGCTGCAAGAGGATAAAAACCTGGGCCAAGTTAAGTTTAAAAATGACTATACAATATAAGCACAGTTATTCACACTTTTAAACCGTTAAATGAAATGATAATGAGGCTTACAGGAAGGTAACTACAGACGAGTGTCAAAAAGATCTCTTCTCCATGCTAACGACTTTTCAATTTTATTCTGGCTACTTCCATACGCTGAAATCTTCACTCTGGATGAACTTTTCGAAGCAAAGGGTTAGATTTAGCCTTCACTTACCCATTCATTACAAATGGGATCTACTAAGTTGAGCAAAACAGCGTAGCGTTAGCTGGAACAAAATGAAAAAAATGACATTGCAAGCTTACGAGGTACTAAGAACACTGACTAGGATTTCTTGTACAATATCTTGCAATCGAGGGTACAGCAAAATACCATTATCTAATGAAGAATCATACCCACAAATGGAAATGCTGAGAAAATAAAACGGCGGCGGTCTGTCTTGGATCCTCTTCAAGATCCTCTTTATACCTGAACCGGGTCCAGATAGGGTCGAAAATGTATCTTCTCTATAAACAACTCTACCATGTGTCCGTATGATTCTTGCATCAGAGTTTCCTGTCCCCTGAAGGGAGAATGGAAACCACAGAGTTCGCGTTCAGATTAGGAAGGGGTTACAGTTGCTAATACCACAACACTGAGACATCATGACAAACTGGTGTCTATGATCCATTGTGCTTCTGTTCAACATGTCGTACGGCAGGAAAAGTTGCACTTGTGAGGAGTCTGCAGTGTGTGTGTGTGTGTGTGTGTGTGTGTGTGTGTGTGTGTGTGTGTGTGTGTGTGTGTGTGTGTGTGTGTGTGTGTGTGTGTGTGTGTGTGTGTGTGGTTAGGTTAGGATAGGCTGGGTTATGTGTGGCTAGCTATGGTTTGAGTAGGTGTTACCAGTTAAGGTTAAGGCAGGTGTAGCTAAGATTAGGGCAGGTTATGACACGACAGAAGAGAATATGATAGAAGACTGGATAGTTTAGGTTAAGTTAGGTGTGACTAGCTAAGGTTACCGCAGGGCTGAGGTAAAACAGGCAGGGAGGAGGACCACCCGTAGGTGCCCCTTAATGCCTGCCACCACCACCACCACCACTACCACTACCACTACCACTACCACCACCACCACCACCACCACTACACCAAACTAGTTCCCTCCATCCACCCCGCCCACCACCTTNGGCACATTCTCCACTGACTTAAAAAAAAAAAAAGGGGGGGGAGGGTAAACACAGCTCCTCGAGATATTAGATTAACATACATTACTCTCATTGAAATATTTTCGTGTTTCATTCTCAGCTGCATGAAGACACTCTGAACAACCTCGACGTTTGAAACTGACACTCCTAGGCTCCAATAACTCACACAGGTAAAAAAACAGTCTGGTGTTTGGCGGTATGAAATGGTAGAGAAGGTCCGACCATGAATGGGTTAATGATTAAAATGTTATCATTCGGGCTTTCATGGTTAACTCTCAGCTAAATAAATCGTACGGCGCTGGCTGGAATAGAGTTCCACAGCTGTCTCGACGATGAGATAATAAACATATCACCTGGACTGTTGAAGTGTCTGGTTTCCAATGCCGTGGTGATATAGTTTTTCTTCTTCTTCCAGAGTATTGCAGATTAAACGAGAGCCCCGATATCAACATAATTTTAACCCCATCAATCCAATGATGCATTTTTATATGAATTCTTGCAACTAGCAGACGATTTCAGTTAACTGACGATGGCCCCCAGGTAGCAGAGTTTAATAAGAATTACATTTAACTCCGAAAAAAAAAAAAAACGCCAAAGTGAATAATATCGTCTGGAGATAGTAAGAGGAAATCGGAGGGAAAGGGTTCATTAGGGACGTTCGGATACGCTACGGCAGGTTTCTCTGAGCTGAATGAAATCGTCTGTCAGAAAGAATATAACAAAAGTTACTTGTTCGCAGCCAATGAGCTAAAAAGACAGGATGAACAGGAGCACCCACAGAGCGCACTCCTCCGCCCAAGCAGTACCATTTTCACTTTTTGACCTTAATCTTGGACCTTTCTCGTCAATAACTTAATCACTTGTTCCTCTGCTGGACCTCAATCATATTCCATTCTGTTGAGTCCATCCAATACTTTTTCCATAATGGTGCAAACACACACACACACACACACACACACACACACGGACAGACAGCGACATAAACAAAGGAAGCCAAAAACGTGCCCTCCTTGGCTTTGTAATTACTCGTATATACACAACGGTAACAACAAACACACCGTCAGCATGTGGGCGTAATTCGAAATACTTTCGCTGCATTAACTCCCGCTAATTCAGTCCTAGCCACTTTAACTATCATTAAAATCCTTAACCCCCTCATTAGAAATTTCTCGGAATCGAAAAACAAAACAAAACAAGACAAGCTCGCGTGACAGTATTTGGCGTTAGTCCGAATACAACAAAAACATAATCGCACTGAGGAAGGGTGATGACTGCCAACCTCCTCACTATTTTGAGTCTTGCTAAACTGGAAAAAAAAAAAAAAAAGGAGTACAAGTGGCAATAATAACACAAAGCCAACGTCATCACTGTGACGGAGCTAATGGAGAATGTTGGCAATCCTTTCACTACGAGAGGTTAATCCCCAAGTTTGAGATACGCTATTGAATCAGTAACACATGATGATTTTTTCTCTCTCTCTCTCTCGATATTACAGTGAAAGATGTAAACAGATCAAGAAGACTTATCACAAAGCTTCCCCTGCCAACAAGCATATGACCCTCTGTCTCTATGTGCAAAAACAAAACAGCATCACAAGTCGCACCTGCATAGGACAACATTCCTTCTTAGTTATGCTCCGCCACACTCATGCTGCAACAATATATTAATAATAATGATGATAATGATAATGATGATGATGATGTGGATGATGATGACGACGACGACTAAGGTGATGATGATGATGATAATGATAAAATAAAAATAAAGATGATAATAACAATAATAATAATAATAATAATAACAATAATAATAATAATACTTCTAGTCCCTTCAGTACGAGAGGTCTGTCCTAAGCTGAACCATGCCATCTGGAAGTAGCAAATATTACTGAATACGGTAACTTATCACCGTACAGTACTCCAGAAACTACTGTACTTCTCAAATCCTGTTCATCGTGCTCCTTACCTCATCGCTGTTAAAGAAAAAAAAAAGTAAGCTAAAATCGTCTGGGGGTCATGACTGATATACTAAATGTGTCATGGTACTGAAGAATTATGAGCTTGTTTGTAATTCCTTCACACCGATAGTCTCCCTAAACGGAGTTGACAATGAAGCGTTTTTTTTTTTCCGCTGTATCTAGAAATATTCACTTCCGTATGGAGGCATTTTTTTAAAAGGCAATATTTTAGTGACTTCTGCAAACTTTTAGCGACGCTCTAGAAATTACAGCCATTTTCTTGCAATCTTCTGGAGTTCTGTGTATTTATGCAGTACAAGACATCATCGAAGTGACAAGGCCAACACTCACCTTGCATATCTGTCACGTCCTAACACATGCAACAAAGGACAGTTCTTCTAAAGACAGTGTTTAACCCTTAGGTTGCTAGGATGTCTCTCAGCTACACAAAATCATCTGGTGCGTGCCTCAGTGAAATACCTAAATGCGTCCGTCGTAGAAAAAGAGTTAACTTAATCGATACCACTTTTTAGCCCACTCATGCATAATATCAGTATGGTGCTATCCTGAATGAATACCTAGGTGGTAAGACTTCAGTCCGGCATTGAAATTTCTATCTTATTCTTCTGATCTCCAGATAATATTATTCAGGAACTTAAAGAGATTGGCTATAGATCTTTCCAAGGTTGAACAAAATAGAGTTTCTGGACTGATTAAAAGGAAAAATAAATACCCGGAGTTAAAAGTTAAAACTGAGAGGGTGAAGGCGCGTGTGAAGTGCCAATTTGTGACGGTTATGGAACAGTCTTGTGGATTAGATGTGGGTGGCCTGCATCCCACAATACAAAGCACATTCAGCAGTCAGACAGCCACACCAAATGCATCTCGTTCAAACTCTTCGTTATAGGCTCCCCCTCCCCGACTTAATATAGTAAGATCTTTGGCCCCCATGGACTATATTCAGTAACATCTATGGCCCCTCCTGACTTTATACGATAAGTCTGTGGCCCTCAAATACTCGTACATCATCTGACGAAGCAAAGCAGCGTTACTCGAATAAGCATACTGTGTTTGAGAGTATAACAACTCGAAAAAGTAAACACTCAAAATGTGAACTTAAAACTTTAGTGGTACGGTTGAAACTGTTTTTGTTACTAAGTGAGGTATCAGCTGTTGAGACAAAGAATGTACAGAAGAGATCATTTTCCATGCAGAAGAGGTTATGCTTTTTCAGTATGATGCACAATAGGTTTTCAAAAATGCAGAAAAAGGTGGACAAGGATGAAAGAAACACCCAAACAGCTCATTTGCTGATTCAGTACCAGGAGAGTGACCGTTCTAACGCCAAACTGTCAAGATCTTCTTTTATAAAAGTATTTATGGCAAATGATTCGTTTCTACGAATTAGGTTTCCTCCTGCATTACCTCTGAGTGAGACACACACACACACACAAAAAAACCTCACAAAATTATATTGTTTCTGGAATACACGTATGGTTATAATATTCCATCAACAGTTACTTCAGATAATTAAGAGTATGCCGTGGCCCCCTGAAAATGCGCTATGGCTCCTCAAGGAGCCACGGTTTGAAAACTACTGACTTACAGTATATATTTTCGCTCTTCGTTTTAACAATACGATTACATGACGCAGCTTATACAGACAGGGTGATATAAGCACACAAGTATACGACTAATAAGGGCCTAGCAACGGAAGACGTGCCAGTGAGCTTCCCAAGCCTACGAGTGTACTGCAGATCGGTACGGCCGAAAAGGTGCCACCGAGCCTCCTAAGGTCCTGCGAAAGTCACTGAACCCACGACTACACAGCCCGTCGTCTCCCATGCATGTGGCCGAGGGTGAGGTGGGTAGGTTAGGGTGTGGAAGGTGTGACGGGGGTGTGGGAGGGGGTTGGGAAGGTAGGGATGCGGAAAGTGAGGTGGGGGAGGTGAGGGTGTGGGAGGTGGGGCGGGGGAAAGGTTGAAGATGTGACCGCATTCCCCCACACCGACCCGCTGCCTCCCCAGGAAATGTTATGTCGGGTTTCTCTCGGGGGGTTTGTGGGGGTGAGGGTAGGGGGAAGGGGGATGGGGGAAGGGTAGAGTGGAATGGTAGGGTGGTAGAAACAATGATGAAGAAAAGGGGACGGGCTGGGGTAGGGGGAAAGGAGGATAGGTAAGATGGAAGGGTGAGGTAAGGCACTGGTGGGGAATGGTAGGAAGGAAGGGGAAGGGAAGCGAGGTGGAGGAAAGGAAAGGGCATGGGAAACGAGAAAAGACGGATCAAAGGTAGGGGGGATGATAGGGAGGAAGGGGCAGGGATGGGTAAGGGGAAGGAGAGGAGTATGAGCTGGAGGAAGGTAAGAGGCATGGGTATGGGGAAAGGGAGGGACGAAGGTAGGGGGAATGGTGGAGAGGAAAGAGGTAGAGGATGAGTAAGGGGGAAGGGAGGGTAGGAGCAAGAGCTGGGGAAAAGAAGGCTGGAGTAGGTAGAAAGAATGAGGAAAGGAAAGGTAAGGGCGGGGGTGGAAGAGGGATAGGGAAGGGGTAGGGGAGGAGTGGTTAGAGGAATGGGCAGGGGTGGCAGAAGGGAGGGTGTAAGGGAGAGCAGTGCTGAGAGAAAGGCGTGTTGGGAATGAGGTAAGGTGAGGATGGGTGTTTTGTCTGGCCATCTTTTCAATTCTGACAACGTACTCGATAAACCTGATATACCATGACAGTAAATGGGAATGCTGGAGATGAGGCCGATGATAAGAGTGAGGGTAGGGGTGACGAAGATGTCTACTGAGAATGGGTTGTGAGAAGAGATGTGAATGGGTGATTTGTCGCAATAACTTCTCAATAAAATGATAAAAAGGGAAATAAAATCTGACGGGAATGGAAATGAAAGGGATGAAGAGAGTAATGGGGATAGGGGTAGAGAACAAGTATTATGTGAATGGATGGAAGAGTGAGTGATAAGATGTAAATGGGTGATTTGTCTTACTAATAATTTACCGATAAAAAACAAAAAGATAAAATGACACGATAGAAATGGGATGATGTGAATGATGACAGTAATGAGGGGACAAGAAAAAAAAAAAAAGACTGCTGTGATTTGGTAAAAGGGTGGGTGGTTAGAGGATGGATGATCTGTCTAACGTCCCAGTAAAATGGGGGGGGGAAGGAGAATGGGACATATTGCAATGACGAATGACGGGGATGAGGACAGTGACGAAGATGTCCCGGAGTATGGATTATGACTCCTGTGAATGGGTGGAGGAAAATTATAGCTGAGTGATCACTTACTAGCTTCCCAGAATACTGATAAAAAGGAAAATACTGACAGACTGACATGGAAAAAAGCGAGATGATGGTAAAAATGATCAACGATAGGGAAGATATTTTTGTGGTGAATGGGTGATGGGATGGGTGTTACGAATATGGAGATGGGTGATGCGTCGTGCTAAATTCTTAATTAATTGATGAAAAGTTAGTAAAATATGTGACAAGTTGTATGATGATAAAAATGGAGAAAATGAAAGAAATATACATCATAAACACAAGACAGTAATAAAGTTGCAGGATCGGTAAAAAACAAGATGTCGATAATGAAAAAGTGAAGGATGGAGTATTCGCTGTTGATATGTGACAGAATTCTTTTCATCAACTTCTCGATTAAATGGTATAAAAATGAAATGAGGCTGATGAGGGATGATGAAAACTGTAAATAGTTTTTAAGGACGGGAATATAAGTGCCTAACTCTTACTAAAAAATATAATTAATGATTAACGATAATGGCCAAAATAAGAATGATGAATGGGTCGGCAGTGGTGAGGACGTGTGTGTGTGTGTGTGTGTGTGTGTGTGTGTGTGTGTGTGTGTGTGTGTGTGTGAGTTAGTGAGCGTGTGGGGGGTGGGATAGAAGGGGAGATACGTAAAAGTGTGAATGTGGATGATCACGTTGGTGGATGTGGTAGTGATGACGGTGGTACAAGAAGGGGTATTTGTGACGATGGCGGTGATTAGCACTAGATGTGGTGGTGGTGGTGGTGGTGGTGGTGACGAAGGTGGTGATAACAGTGGTAGTGATAGAGATAACGACGGTGGAAGTGGGGAAAGCGGTGGTGTGTCTGGTGAGAGAGATGTCAGTGGTGGTTTACGCGATGGTGGTAATGACAGAGGGTGGTGTGATATGGTGGTGATGAATGGTGATAGTGGTGGTGAAAGTATGTGTAGTCAGAAAGAGAGAGAGAACAAAACCAAACCAATCCAGCATGGGGGCAGAACAAAGTCACCGCCAATCCTGTTCTATTACATAACTGTTCTATAAATAGTGAGGGACGTAAGTTTGCCCATTAATTCAGATAAAGAATAAACAGACGCGATGTGTCTTAAAACAGGAGAGGAAAATGACAAAAAAACGTACAGTATGGCTTGATGTTAATGCTGTGTTGTTATGGATGTTGTGTCATTGGGCTGAGAATCTTGAGGATGTTGTTGATGTTGTAGGCCGTGGTGATGTTGTTATGGATGCCGTGCTGCTGTTGTTGGTTTGTTTTATCTTGTTTTGCCTGTTATTTTGCTGTGACGCTAATGCTGTTCCTGCAGGTGTTCTGTTGTGATTGTTATATTGCTGCGACTTGTGTTCTTGCTGAGGCTGCTGCTGTTGTGACTGTTTCTGCAGTTGTTTTGCTGCTGTGGTTGTTATTTTGTTATTGTCGTTGCCTTGTCGTGATCGTCGTTTTATTGAGATTATGGTTATTGTTGTTGCTGTTACTGTTGTTGCCACTGTTATTATTATTATTATTATTATTATTATTATTATTATTATTAGCGTTGTTGTATAGTTGGGGTGGTGTTGGTGCCGTTGAGGTTGCTCTGATGTTGCTGTTGGTGGTGGCTGTGGTATTTATTGCTTGATATGACACAGTGATGGCTGCAGTACTGGAAGCTATGGTGAGAGATCGTGGTAAATGTGATAATAGTGGTTGTGGTGGTAGCTGGTGGTAGGTGCTGCAATGGTACTTGTGGTGGGAAATGTTGGTAGCTGTGATTTTAGAGGTTGTGGTATGGTACTGGTGGTAGTAATTGTGATAGTTAAGAATGACGGTAGTGATTCGTGGTTGTTCTGGTGATGATGGTTATGGTGGAAGATGGTGGTAGATAGGATGATTATGGTGGTTGTGGTGATGGTGTGGTTCTGGGTTAGCCGTAAGAGTGACAGTGACGGTGGTAGTTGTCGCAGTGGTGGTGGTGGTGTGGTTATTGGTTAACCGGGGAAGAGATGGTGGTTGTTGTGCCAAGGCATTTGTGGTAGTTGTGGTAGCGGTGGGGTGATCATGGTGGTAGTGGTGTAATTATGGGGTAGTCGTGGTTGTGATGACTGTGTTGATTGTGGTAGTGGCGACTGTGATTGTGGTGGTTGCGATGGAGGTGGATGTGATACTGATGGCGACTGTTGTGGTGAGGTGACTGTGGTAGCTGTGGAAATGGTGAGAGTATAAGACAATTGCAGTGATGGTGGTAGCTAGGCTGGTGACGACTTTGGTTGTTGTGGTAGTGGTGATGGTTGATGAGGTCGGAAGGTGAATGAAAAGAGGCGGTACTGATGACACGATGACACTTGATAGTACCGGTCTCGTGTTATGTAATGGCTCACACACACACACACACACACACACCGCTCGCTGGCGCAGTGGTAGCGTTCTCGCTTGCCATCTGGCAGACGGGAGTTCGCGCCTCGCTCAGGTTGCGAAAAGTTTCACTGACGAAGTGGGTGGTTACTGTCCCCCTTGAGCAAGGGGATGGGTGTGTGCGTGTGTGAAGGTCACAGCCTTGCCCATAGATCGGACTATATGAACTCTCAGCTCCCTTCCGGGAGGGTACAAGCTGACGATCACTACCATCAAGTGATCCTGACCGACCCGGTGAGTTACACA
This sequence comes from Birgus latro, assembly GCA_018397915.1. Taxonomy (NCBI): domain Eukaryota; kingdom Metazoa; phylum Arthropoda; class Malacostraca; order Decapoda; family Coenobitidae; genus Birgus; species Birgus latro. The sequence continues at coordinate 28,890 of JAGKTI010006151.1, read as the reverse complement.
CACACACACACACCGTCACCAACATTCACACCGTTTTTACGTATATGATGCAATACCCTAACAGCGCACCCACACACACACACACAATGGGTACAGTATGTGAGGGAGGTTACAATAAGGATATATGAGATTGTGATATAAGAAGGAGGTTGCACAAGGAGGCAGGGTGAAGTAGAGTATGAGAGGTTATATGCTGCAAGGTGAGGTTAGGTATAGGCTATGAGGGAGGGTGGTTTGCGTGGGCACTGTAGTGGTAGCACAGGTCTGGTCCAGGCTGATGTCACCCCTATTCTTGCCTCACCAACCTCTCCTCTCCCCTCCCCTCCCACTGCCTACCTCGCCCTCCCCTCCCGCTTTCTACCCCAGTCTGCCTCAGCCTTCCCTCCCTCTACCTACCTTTGCCTATCTCGCCCTGCCTCATCCTCCCCTCCCCTCCCCCTGTCTACCTCGCCATGCCTCACCCTCCCCTCCCTTTGCTATCTCGCCCTGCCTCCCCCTCCCCCTGCCTATCTCGGCATGCCTCACCCTCCCCTCCCTCTGCCTACCTCACCTTGCCTCGCCTTCTTCCCCCTCTGCCTATCTATCACTGACTATCATGTCTTGCCTCACCCTCGCTCTTCTTCATTCCTCCTCACCCGATCTCGTCATGCCTCACCTTCAGTCTGCCTCACCATCCCTCACGATCTACTTAACTGCCTACCTCGTCATACCTCGCCTTCAATCTGCCTCACCCTCGCCCTGCCTACCATCACACTGCCTTACATGTTCTGCTTACTTCGCCACGTGGGTGAGTGAGGAACTGTGGTGTAGGCTGGTATGGGCGCCTGGTATGACGGAGTGATGTGGGATAAGGTGTGGGAGTGGTGTAGGATGGGGTAATGGTGTGATGTGGGATATGATGTGGACTAGTGTGGGGTGGGGTAGAATGGTATGGAGTAGTGTGTTGTGTGGTGTGGGTATGGTGTTTCGGTGGTGTGAGATGAAATCGTGGAATGGCATGGTGTGAGTTGGCGATATAGTGTGGGATGAGGTGATCGAGTGGTATGGTGTGATGGTGATGTGGTTTGGGAATAGTGTGGAGGTGGTGTGTTGTGAATGAGGTGTGGGAATGGTGTGGCCTCGTGATGACTGGTGTGGAGGCGGTACAGTACAAACTGGTGTGGATGGACGTGGTATAGACTGGTGTGAAGTTGGTAAGGACTGGTATGAAGCTGGAAATGGCTGGTGTGAAGGTGGAATAGACTGGCATGAAGGTGGCATAGATTGGTGTGAGGGTGGTATAAACTGGTGTGGAAGTGGTATGGACTAGTGTGAAGGTGGTATAACTGGTGTGAAAGTGGTACAGACTGGCAAGAAGGTGACAGAAACTGGTTTGAAGGTGGTATAGATTGGACTGAAGGTGGCACAGATTGGTTTAAAGGTGGTATATAAAGATTGGCTTGATGGTGACAAAGACTGGTGTGAAGAACAGACTTGTGTGAAGGTGGTATGGACTGGTGTGATGGTGGTATAGTGTGGAAGTGGAAAAAACTGAGGAGGGTATAGACTGATGTGAAGGTGGTAGTGACTAATGTGAAGATAGTACTGACTGGTATGGATGGAGGTATTATGGACCGGAGTGGGGGTGGTATAACAGGATGGTGGTGACTGATGTGGAGATGGTATAGACTGGTGTAAAGGTGGTATAGACTGGCTGGTGTGGGTTGGCATGGATCAGGTTTCTTACGAGGCGGCTGAAGAAGTTGACCTGGGTAGGGCTGGGGCACCTCTCTCTCTCTCTCTCTCTCGGCGCGCGCGCGCACGTGCATATGTGTGTGTGTGTGTGTGTGTGTGTGTGTGTGTGATGCAACGGGAGGAGTCACAGGATGCACATCACTACTTACTTAACCACCATCCAAACACTGACACTGGACTCGAATGAATAAAAAAGGCTTTCTTCCANACCTCTCTCTCTCTCTCTCTCTCGGCGCGCGCGCGCACGTGCATATGTGTGTGTGTGTGTGTGTGTGTGTGTGTGTGTGTGATGCAACGGGAGGAGTCACAGGATGCACATCACTACTTACTTAACCACCATCCAAACACTGACACTGGACTCGAATGAATAAAAAAGGCTTTCTTCCAAAAAACACTTACAGGATTTAAAAACAAAAAATGAGGTTGGGGATGGTCCATATGAACTGCGGTAATTCAAAAGATCTGTATTACCTGGGAGCTGAAACAAATTAACATTGGTGTGATAATGCGGTTACGATCATGTGGTTTTAAGTACCAAACAAATATAAATAATAATCAATCAAGGGGGTTAACTGCCAAATAAATCAACCGAAAGCTTTAGCACATTATTTGATAAGCAACAGAGTATGGCCTATCGCAATTAGACAGAAGTCACATCAGTATTGTTACTATCTTACTGCCTTCGTATTCTCTGTCCGCATAAGTACCAAATATAAATAATAATCAATCGAGGGGATAAACTGCCAAATAAATCAACCGAAAGCTTTAGCACATTATTTGATAAGCAACAACAAATGGCCTATCGCAATTAGACAGAAGTCACATCAGTATTGTTACAATCTTACTGCCTTCGTATTCTCTGTCCGCATACTTTAGGGGCGGACAAAATAAAGACAAGTCTTCATGGAACCCAACGTCAGGTGTGCAGTGGTTACATGCCAAGAGCTGCACCCTCCTCTGCGTGTGTGTGTGTGTGTGTGTGTGTGGTGATTCTTACTGATATCTTATCTGAATGGCTCTCAGACCTTGCCTGCACCGTCTCCCAGTACTGCACAACTCTTGTCAATATTTCTTTAACACATCGGGGGTTGCCAATCACTGAAGCTAGATCCCAGCACATTCAGTTATTGTTGGTAAGTTTATAAATACCCCACTGGCTCTTGGCACTGTTCTGAGACATTAAAGCACCTGTTGGACGCAGCTCTACCTCGCATCGGTATAGCACAAGGGTTGGCCTCTGTCAATTTTACCGACACCTCTACTCTATAACATACAGAAAAGGATATACCGAACTTAGACAATACTTTAGTCCCACAAAAGATAATACTATAGTTGTTCCATACTCAAAGCAACAAATAATCATGGTCTCACAAGTGGTAAAACCGTAGTTATTTGATCCTACAGCAGTGAGGAACTAAAGCAGCGACATATTCCCATACGACATAATAATGCAGTTATTTCATTCTAAAAGAGTTTGGGAATAAACTAACAATAAACTGTAGTTCCACAGGGTACCATGCTGCTCTTGTCCCATATTCAAACACTGAGGTACAAAAACACCATATCAAGTGTTAAGCCAAGAACAATAAGACGCCACACTACACCAAAGCCTACAGTGACACTGTAGGCTTTGTATCGTAGCAACTTTTCTTAGTAATTTATTTAGCACATGAGATCTTAACATTCTCATTTATGTTACTTATACTGCTTTAACATCAACATCACTTGCATTAGCAGAAAAATAGATACTGACGTGTAATGTGCAGAATAAATCGCTTGGGAACAGGCGTTACGAAATCACCACAGACACTAAGAATACGACCTCAAGACTAAACGACGGAGCATCAAATATAAGCAAAGAAATAAAATCCTATAACCTCTTCAGCCTCAGATCGTAACATTTATGCTATTCTTGTCATCTTCCGATCATTTTTCTCTACACAGGAGAGATGTTTTGAAGAGGAGGATTAGATATGTCCTTTAGTAACTCATTCAGTTTAAAATAGTCTGGATAAAATAACTGAATAAATAAATAAGAAGGTAAATAAATAAATAACAAATAAATAAATAAATACGATATCCCGTTGAAGGGATTTAACATGGGGGGCATTAAAAGTCTCCATCAGGGTACAGTCCTTGTCAATAATTCCTTTACACGTCTGGAATTCCCAGCTCATGAAGCAAATTCCAACCCTCCTGATTATTACTGGGTGGTTACGAAAAGATTTCCTTAGCTTCTGACATGATTTCGAGACGGCGTAAAAGATCAAGTGCCTGCAACAGTACAATGACTACGAGACAAGAGCAACAAGTTCCCTTACTCTGGGGGTACAGTTACGGTCAGAAGTTCCTTTACATCGCCTCAAAGCCTTGTCAAAACATAATTACATTATGTTAAACTAAGCAAGCTGTAAGATGGGCTGGAATTTCACTTCATTAGTGTAAAGGAACAACTAACTTCCATTGCACCAAGTCTACAACACGAGAGCTATGATCCTCATACAAAGCAAGGATGCAGGAGTGTTCTGGTGCAGTTTCGTCTAGAGTTAGGTTAGGTTAGGCAGTGGACGATGCTACTTGTTTTTTAGCATCGTCGTGTAAGATGGCGTTGATACAGCTTTGCCAGGAGTTGATATAGTGAGACTAAATCTAGAAGAAAGTGCCTTTTGGGTATTATTCAGATTTAGGTTATGCGATTCGGAGTCGTGGTGCACAGACCCGGACACGTAAACACTGACGCACATACACACGCACACAGACACCTGCGGGGCAGACTGGTGGCCACGCAGTCTCGCCTCACTGAAACCCGTTCTCAGTTGCCGGGTCTCGGAAGATGACATAATTTTGGCTGCACATCTTTTCACCGAGTGAAATGGATGTGGTAGGTGTTGGAATGGTGTGTTTGTGCGGTGTGTGAGGTGTATGTGGGGTGGTGGTGATGTGGAGAGGTGGTGTAGGGGTGGTGGTGGTCGGGTGTGGGCGGCAGTGGGCGGGCTGGGCACACTGGCACCCCACCTTCATTGTAACATTCCGACTCGTCTGGTCTGGCCGCCTCTGACGTGGGCACTGGGGCGACCAGCCGCACCCACTGACAGGGGAGCCAAGCAAAGCAGTGGCAGGGGAGCCAAGCCAGGCAGTGGCAGGGAAGGAACAACGCTCATACAACACAAGTGTCAGGAGAGATCAGTAGAAACAGGAGGGAAGGAGATAGGTAGAGGAGGAACCATGAAACTGGGTAGACTTTAACAGGTCGAGTGACGGAGTGCAGGAATGAGCCAGTGTAGGGTGAGGGAGTCTGAGGGATAGGACACAGTAGCTAACAACGCAGTGAGAGAGAGTGGGAGTGAAGGAGTGTGGGGTAAAAGAGTGTGGAAGTAAGGCAGTGATGAAATGAGCTAGCGCTGGGTGAGAGAATATAAGAGTAAAGAAGTGATGGAGTGAGGCAGTGTAGCGTTATGGAGTGAAGGGGATGTGAAAGAATGAGGGGTGGTTACAGACAGCAGTGAGGGAGGGGGGTGAGAGAAGAGAGTGGAGTGAGGGAGAGAAGAAAGAGGCTGGTGAAAGGAGAGGCGGGGGGGGGGGGGGGAAGAGGTTGTTCAGAAAGGGTGAGACTGGTCAGGTGAAGGAGTGAGAAGGTGAATGGGGGGAAAAGGGACGCAAAGAAAAGGAGAGAGAGAGAGAGAGAGAGAGAGAGAGAGAGAGAGAGAGAGAGAGAGAGAGAGAGAGAGAGAGAGAGAGAGAGAGAGGTTACCCAGGTGGGGGAGAGACGAAAGCTGAAAAAAGTAGAAGAAAATGGACAAGAATAATGGAGAGGAGACGAAAGTAAAGGAGAGAAAAGGAGTAGGGAAGAGAAGAGGAGGAGATGAGAGGAGAGAAGAAGAGAGAAGTTGAAAAGAAAGCAGGGAAGAGAGGATAATGGGCTGCAGAAAGATGGATGGGCTGGAAGAGATGAGTTGATAAGACTGGCCAGGTAGGGTAGAAAGGAGAGGAGAGGAGAGGAGAGGAGAGGAGGCGAAAGGATAGTGGGGGGGTAGTGGGAGGGAGGGGAGGGGTAATGGGAGGGAAAGTGAGAGGATTAGGAAGAGAGGTGAAGAAAAAAGGATGAAAAGAATATGTGGGAGGAAGGAAATGAGAGGGATGAGAGAGAGAAAGAAAGAAGAATGGTAGAGGAGAGAAACAAAAATATTAGTGAGAGAGGAAGAAGGAGGGAAACGGAAGGAGGAAGGAAGAATATGAGGGTGAGATAAAGAAGTTGAGGAAAGGAGGAAAGTACAGGAAAACAGAGAGAGAGAGAGGGAAGGAGAGGAGGGGAGGAAAGGAGTGAGGAAGAGAGAAGAGAAAAAGAAAAGGAGAAGGGAACTGGGGGTGAGGGAGAGAGGAGAGATAAAAGAGAGGGGAGGGAGGGATGAGAGATCGGTCAGGTAAGGAACTGGGAGGGGAGGAGAGGAGGAGAGAAAAAGAGGGGAGGGGAGAGAACAGAAAAAAAAAAAGCGGGTTGCGAAGAAAGGACAAGACAGCTGAGGAAGAAAGAACAGATAAGAGATGAGATGTGAGGGGAGGGAGGGGGAGGGGAACTGGGTGATGTAGGAAGATGAGAGGGGAGCGGGGGAGAGGTGGACCAGGTGAGTGAGGGAGCGAGCAGGTGTGCCCGGCTTGACAATCGCTGTGAGGGGAAGGCCTTGAAGTGGAGGGGCGGGGGGTGAGGGCAGAGGGGAGAGGGAACGGGTTGCGAGAGTAAGGTGAGAGGGGAGGGGACGGTGAGTAGAGGGGGTAAGGGTGGAGAGAGGGGAGAGGGAGTGATGGTGAGGAGAGGAAAGGGGTGAGGATGGGGAGAGTGGGATGAGAGGAGAGGGGTGAGGGTGGGANGAGAGGGGGGGGGGGGGGGGGGGGAGGGTGGGGTGGGGGGGGAGGGGTGAGGGTGGGAGGAGGGGAGAGAAGTGAGAGTGGGTTGAATGGAGAGGGGAACAAGGAGAATGAGGTGAGGCGAGGGAGAGTGGTGGGGTGAGAGACGGGTGAGTGAAGGTGAGGGTGTGGTAACAGTGGGGTGAATGGGGGTGTGGGTAAGGGGAAGGAGGAGTGGGGCTGGTGAGGGGACGCAGAGTAAGGAGTGGTGAGGGGTGGGGGGTTGAGAGGGGCAGGGTGAGGCGAGGGGATGCAGGCAGGTGGGGACACAGAGAGAGGCTGCAGGTGTGCCGCTGGGGGGTCGGGGTAAGGGGTGACGGGGAGTAACGTGGTAGGTGGCGCAGTCAGAGTAACTCATTAGCCTACACGGTCATACTCTATTAGTTAGCTTTGTTTCAACACCTCTCTCTCTTCGCATGACATAGCTACGTAATTTTAAGATTCTTGAAGGCCTCTTAACTAATCCTTTTATCTGTCTATCTATCTGTTTATCTATCTACCTTCTGTTTGTCCATCTAATATACTTGCTGGTTTTAACTGAACAAATTCTTTCTCTTCAACTGACAAACTAATAATATTCCAAAAGGTACACCAGACCAATTCTTAGTTCACAATAATATACAAACTTCTGTCGATAAGGATAAGAGAAAAATATTTTACAACGCACGTATTTCCTGCGTGCCATATAAGACCAATAATGATAACACTCTTAAAGGTCCAGTGTACAGTACCAGTTCGTCTGTCTGTCTGTCTATTTATCTGTCTGTCTATTTATCTGTCTGTCTATCAAGCCACCTGTCTATCTAACTACACACAATGGGAAGGAAAGGACTAATCCTACTCAGTATTTCCCTGTGTGACGCATAAGGCGGTTAATTATATGATTCTTGAACGACCAATGACAAAATTTGTCTGTCTATTTATCTATCTATCTCTCCATCAATTCGTCTGTCTATCTTTACCTGCCTATCTATACATGCTGTGATAAGAGAGGAAGCGTACTACCCACGCATTTCCTGTGTACCGGAAAAAGTGACTAAAAGGAACGATTGTAGGACCATTAGTGGGCTGTAATGAGGTGTGCATGTGGTGACCCCACCGCCGAGCACGTGTGTTGCATGCAACCTCCTATAGAAAAGGGGAAGAAGTGTAGCGGTATTCGAGACGTTCTATTTCCTCTGATTCATGTCCCTACAGTGCATTTAATATCACGTGATCAAGATCCATAATTCACGTCAGGTGCAGTCAGACTGAAGGGTTGATCTGACCAGTAACCAAGGAGATTCATTCCTACCTCATAACTATGGCTCATCGAATTCTATGCAACAGTGATTTAGTATTCAACTTGTCGGAGTGGCTCAGTTCCGTCAGATGAAATGAAACTCACTATAGTGATATAAAAGAGTTGTGCTTTGAACTTCACCCGTGTCAGTATAGGAAGCTGGTTAGGCTGAGGATATTTTCGTGCACGTATATCAGACGAAAGGTTGCCAATCTCTTCTACATCTCATTTCCCTGTGCGGGCTACTATTTCTAAGCTGAGACAGACTTGGTAAGTTTCCTCTGTCCATAGAAATGTATCAGGAAGGAGGCTTATGGACAAACTCTAATTGATGGAGACGCAGAGGAATAATAGGCAAATATTTGTCCCTAACTGCACGGTAGAAAGTTGAAAAGTAATATGAAGACCTCGAACATAAACTATAAAAGTTGACTATACTCCTATTCGGATGCTCTCCTAAATCCTTCGTAACCTCGACCACCGAAGGTTAATACTATGACAGCATGCCTTCTTCACCTCAGTAAAATAATCCGCTGTTAGACACAACTACTCGTAATATCTAAGTGGGTGTATTGAGGAGACAGTGTAAATTTAAATCACAATTAACTCAGTGATTACTAACTGTTGTCTCACCTCAATAAAATCGTCTACGGGTCGCCTGAACACAAAAAGTAAAAGAGGAGTGTAACGAGGTAGTTTTAACCTTTCAACTCTATGATTTATTTTTCAGACACATCACCTGCTGTTAGCCTGAATATAGATCTAAGTACCGGTACGTCAAATAACAGCAAAAGAATTGAGACAGCATTTACCAGACATATTTTCCTCATAATCCCCAAATCGTCTGCTTTCAAACAAAATAAATATACCGACGAACGTGTATAGTAACCTGTTAATCGAGATCATTTTTATCCTTTACTACGATATCTTTCACCTCAAGAAAATCCTTTACAGTTAACCTGAATAATATACAGTACATAAAAGAAGAGCAAACCGAAGTATATATTAACCTATTCACTCCTTATGATATTCATCTCCACAAAATCACCTGCTATTAATTCATAAATTCTCACACTGCAGCTGCAGTGTGAGAATTTATGAATTAAGAATTAATGAAGACTGTTTTTATAACACTGAATGAGAAGGATATTTTTCACCTCAACCAAATCGTCTACTGTTACCCCGAAAAAATCTAACAAAATAAGTATATAAACTACAATAAAACGAAGTAGCCAGTAACCTTTTCACTCACTATTAAAAAAAAAAAAATCAAAGTTGCTTGTAACCTTTTTACTCGACTGGTATGTGTGTGTGCACACACACCTCTCCACGCTTATCAGTTCACTCCTCACATTCACTCTCTGATTGTGCCGATAGCATGAGGCGAAACATTTTAAACACCCTTTCACCACGAACTGTTTCATAATCATCTGGCGCTCGCAGGGGGATAATAAATGCGCTATCGTGTATGAAGCTGCTAGTGGGCACAGCTTCTAATCCTTCAACTACAACAGGCCTTTCGTTTCGAAGTAGTAAGACTACGCTAAAATTGGCATCTTTGTACTGAAAAGGTTAATCTCCTCAATACAAAAGGTCACCCTTACCTTACTACTGCCTGAATTAGCTGCAAAGAGGAATTTGCAGACACTGTAGCTTAGACTACTACGCGCACCGTACCACCTATTGTCGACCGGCACAAGGCAGCGAAGCTCAAAATTCAAAACTTTTAGTTTCCTCATAGCGTACTGCTCACTGCCTACCGACTCATGTTCGCAAAGCTCATAGTTCCAAAATTTATGTCTACTTCCTTAACAACTAATGAAAATACCCCAAGACGGCGTATATTCCTATCGCTAAATGGTAAAGTTTACCTGAATGAAATCGTCTGGCAGCAGCAAGAATAGAATGCAAGTTGGCACTGATGAGGTTAGTGGAGATTGTTTCCATCCCTTTGATTACGAGACACCTGCCTTCAACTGAACATCATAGTCTGGCTGAAGCACAAGAATACTGTACAGAGATGTCATCATAGTGAACGAGTTATATCTTGACAGTTATCTTCTTCAATTTCAGGTGTGTGTGTGTGTGTGTGTGTGTGTGTGTGTGTGTGTGTGTGTCATAAATTAAAAGCAGTGTGATAAAGTAACGTAATAAAAGAAGACGAGATATTACAAGCTCGATTCAGTCCTTTAATAACACTTAAGAGCAAGTGGACTGGGTAAACACACACACACACACACACACACACAC
>JAGKTI010006151.1:0-18317 GCA_018397915.1 Birgus latro | reverse complement strand
TATATATATATACTGTATAAATATTCAAGAAAGTTACTGCCAATATTCCTTTCACTTCTTTAGTACGATGACTTTTTAAATTTTGATCAATACTACCGCCGGACGACTTTATTCAGGAATTTGAACTCCGGTTGTGAAGGTGTAAATGAAGGATATGTCTACCTCCTCAAAATCGAGAAAGTCTCCACTTACGCTGAATAAATCACTTACAGGCAGAAACAACTACGTAAAAATGATGTCACTGTGCCAAAAGAGTTATGAATGTAAGGTATTACTTTCACAGTGACGCTAACCTCTTGAGGAAGATGGCGTATTGTATCTGCCTCCAAACAGTCTTATTCAGCTTGGAAAGGACCTCTGCAAAATAGAAGGGAAAGTGAAAGCTGCATCTAACCTCTCTAGTTCAGAAAGTCCTCTGTCAGCTGAATAAAATCGTCTGGAGACAGCACGAATAAGATATCGAGCTCCTCCAGTTAAAGTCCCTCATAGCCAAAATAAAAGACATAGAAGACATCCTTGGAGTGAATGGTAGTCCCTGCAGTACGATGCCTTTTTTCGTTTCATTTTTATTTACTTAAAGAAGAATGTACTGAGTTTAGGAAGGACCAGTCGGAGAGAATGGGCTAGAAATGGTCCCCAATAACCCTTCCACTACGAGGTCATTGATAAAGATTGATAAAATGTCCTGATGGTAGCATGGATAAAATAAAACATGTCAATGCTGTGTAAGAGGAGAAAAGCACAAACTATATAGTCTTGTGTCCTTAATTCCTTCACTACCAGAGGTCCTTATCCCATTCTGTCCGATGACGTACAGTATCTTCTAGTAATTCTTGAAATCACCAGAGGACATTATTTAGCTAAGTACAGACCTCATATACTGAAAGGATTAATGACGTACATATCCGACCCCTAAGGTCTTAAGCTGAATAAAATCGTATGGAGCAAGATTAACACAAAAAAATGTCACTGGAATGAAGAAGTTTAATAAAATTGATGAAACAGTTTGAGATATCAGGAATACTATACAAAAGTCACAAATCGATGGGTGGTAATAGGAATAAAAGATCAAAATAATCCTCGTAGTTAAAGGGTTGAATTAAAAAGGATTAAAGAATCCCCGAGCTAGACCTTACAATGAGATCATATAGCCCCGCTAGGTAACAGGAGGGAGCTACCCCTCCCGGCACAGCAGTCCCGGGCGCGGCTCGAACTCGCGACCCCCCGGTCCCGAGCTCGATGCTCTACCTCTGAGCCACCGTGCCCCCCTAAAGGGTTGAATTAGTGAGGTAGTTTTTGAGCCAAATTATCATCCGGAGACAGTCAGAATCCAAAGCCGTCAACGCAATATCACCCTACATATTACTTACAGATGCTCTTTCATTCACGAATTTAACCCTTTACCAGGATGACGGCTCTTTATTCTATTCATGATATATGCAGACGATTTTATTCAGCTTTGGCGAAAAAAGTTAAGAACTGGAGGGTTTAAAAAGTCTTCATTAATCCCTTGAATACGTGAGGTATTTCCTAAGCTGAATAAAATCGTCTGAAGCTACATTCTTTTTATCTGAACGCCCCAGATTCTCGAAATTTTGGTACCTACTTCACGCAGCACAGTGGCAAAAAAATACTGTGTTATTACCCCTGCATCCTTTCCCTAGTACTTCTTTGTGAGTAGCACCATATTCTAGTGTTAATCTACTGCTACACCTCAGCACTAAGATGAAAGAATGGCGATTTTAGGCCACGTTAGAGTAACAAGGGTATGCTAAGAATATAATGAGACAGCCTCGTGGTGAAAGCGTAAAATCACTGTAAATCAAAGTAGCCTACCGAGACGACTTGTAATACCAACAACAACAACAATAATAATAATAAAATAATAATAACAACAGCAATAGCAACAACAACAACAACACTAATAATAATAATAATAATAATAATAATACCAAGGCGTGGCCGAACGCACAGAAGATACAGTATTACTTTACCATTCATTCTCGCAACCTCCAGACGATTTAGCTCTGCTCTGGAGGGAATTTACAACCTGGTGGGGTTAGATATAGCCTTTACAGACCCTTCATCACTACGCTGCTCTTTGAAGTAGCATGAAATTGTCTGGAATTAGCAACAACAAAACATAAGACGCCCTGGTGGCCTAATGCATACAGGACAAGATATCGATTTATGCCTGGTAAATACACATGCTTGCGTTCTCACTGCTATCTTTATCGTATCACACGCACGAATAAACAACCTGACAGTTTTCATTATCGTCATAAATAAACTGCTTGACAGGTTTCTTCACCACCACCACCACCATCATCATCCTATTCCCAATAATAAAAATGGGGTAGGTAGGATCCAGGAACAGGAAGAAGCAAAATATAATGCAAGTATGAGAATGATCAGCAGATAGTCCAGTGTCACTGAGCCACACCTAAATTCGCTCATCGTTCAAACCTTTAAAACCCTCATCTCTAACCAGTTTTCATTGAGAGATAAATCTGTTATATTGGTTGTAAACCCACAGGTAGTTCCTGCGGGAACGGATCTCCACACTAAGGGGAGGTGATTCAGGCTTAACCCCATGTCCGAGGATGTCACACTTATTAGCGATGCCGAAGGGGTAGCTACTGTGTGTGTATACTGTATCTATATATGAATGAAAACACACTATCTTACGAATGCCTGACCTGATTTGAATAAAACTTGGCACATACAATGTGTCTTGGGAGGGGAAGAAGTGACTCAGATTAGGATCAGTTCCATCAAGGTCAAGGTCACAGGTCGGGGCCAAACTTTGTTCACGGCGTCACTGCTATTTTGAGTATTTTAATGTCTCAGTATCCTTGCTAGCCACTTCCAGTCTACTACATTTAGCTTAGGAGGGACTTTACGAACGGAGGAGAGGGTCAGAGTTAGTTTCATTTTCCTCTTTGCTATCAGGGTGTTCTTAAATCTGAATAAAATCGTCTGTTACACCGTTTTTACTGTACCTTGGCCCGAATCTTCGTCCTTCTGCAGCTTTTTTCACGTGACGCATTGGCAGAAGCAGACATTACTACGGCTCTACATCCTATCCACTGCACTTCGTGATTAACATCAAATGTTACTCTGTTGATATAATTCATCATTTAAAATGAGATGACAATTTTAGGCCAAGGCAGAGTAAAAAAGAGTATAGTAGCAAAAATTAAATATACAGTACACTAAGTGCCGTCCTCGGGCTAAGGAGGCCAATCACCACTGGATAAATTTTTTCACCCCAAGTACGTCATTTACATTTCATTCTTAGAGCGCGGGGGATGCTGTCGCGTGAGGGTGCGGAAGCTCTCCTTAGGTTGGGTGTCACACCTATGTCCTTGGCGACCCTGGTGGTGCGGTCTCTGGAGGGATCGCAGAACATCTTGCGATTTCAGCGGAAAACCTTGGGTGGTCTACCCTCTGCACTGTACTACCAGGTCCGACGTACATGCAACTACAGCTACCCTACCACCCGCAGACCGTTCATAAATCTGTGGATCTACGCGAGACCACGGTTGGTAGGGCAAGGGCCCACCCGAATAACCGGCAGGCTCACCCCAGCGCCCCGATAGCTAAGCAGAGCTATCACTAGGGAGGTCTGCCCCGTCTCCTCCAGCCTCTTCGCTGAAATCGCAAGATGTTCTGCGATCCCTCCAGAGACATCACCACCAGGGTCGCCAAGGACATAGGTGTGACACCCAACCTAAGGAGAGCTTCCGCGCTCTCACGTGACAGCATCCCCCGCCAGTTGAGAGTCACAGCCACTACTGTGGCTGCGAGCCTGGCTGCCCACTGATATGCTTTAATAATAAAGGTATATTAAGGTTGTATATAACTCCTTCCAGTTCGAAAAGTCTCTTCTAAGCTGGAAAGACGACACTGTTAAGCTGGTAAGGGGACTGGCATCGAAAAAACGACACAGATACCCCGTCGGAGAATTCATCCCTGCCCTTGTAGTAGTAATACTAGTAGTTGCATCCCCAGGCCCATCTAATGTTATCTCACTGGACTGCAGGATGAGGTTACCCTTCTCCTGCAGACCATCATTCTTCTTTTGGGGGACAGAGAGTTGAGCCATCATTGCCACCATGTGAAGGTGTCCCTCTCCAGCATATTACGTGACTGACGCTCTGCTGGATACAGCACGTAAGTTTTCCATATCCTTTCCTTTGTAAATTCCGAGTAAAAATAACCGATCCATTGACATCCTGTCATGAACAACCTCACTCACATGTCTAAATACATCTACAATATCCATATACATTCCCAGACCGCACATCCTCGTGAAAAGGATGTCAAACATTCTCTCTCTACTCAGCAGCGACCCCTCCTTTCATTAAACACCAACTGCAACTATATGCTTTTTACTTTAATTTGGCTTAAAATTTGCATTTCTCTGTTTTTGGTTGCTAAGTTGTAACAGTATATCAGAGGAGTAGACTGTAGCACCAGTCGAGCAGGGCAGTACTCCCAAGGTGGAAGGAAGGCTCCTGTTTCATCAGCCCTCAGGACTTGTTCATGACCATCCCCCTTTGCTGAACTTTTTCAGTGTCTCAGTAACACAGAGAGTAGGCCAGCATGCTCTCCAATACAAGTTTCTCTGATTGTCAACACCAAACTACATGCACGCTACACACTACACTTCCTTTTCAAAATTTGAAAAAAAAAATGGAAATGACACACATGAACCATGCCTCGGAGTCCCCAGGGGGGGGGACTATAAATGCCCCCACCATCTTCCCCTCTCTCGGTAATGACTCACGGAGCTGCCTGGAACCACTGTCTGACTCACTCCTTCTTCATTTCTGTAACATTCGTGGCCTTTCCTCTAACTTTCGCTCTGTTGAGCACCACCTCTTCTCCTCTAAACCTCGCCTTCTCTTTCTCTCTGAGACTCAGCTGTCTGAGGCAACTGACAGCAAACCCTTTTCTGTACCCTCCTACTTTCTCTATTCTCGTTTCAAAGCCAAAGGTGGTTGTTGCGTATATGTAAGCAACGATCTATCTTGCTCTTGTGTTCCTGAAATTGATTCTTCTGAATTCTCTGCTCTCTGGCTTCGGCTCTCCTGTCATTCTCTGACTAAATATATCTGTGCTGTTTACTTATCTCCTAATTCTACTGACTATCAAAAACTCTTTGACTATCTTACTTCTATGATGGAACACATTCTATCCATTTCTCCTTTCTCTGAAATCTCCATTCTAGGAGATTTCAATGTTCACCACCACCTTTGGCTCTCCTCTCCTTTCACTGATCCACCTGGTGAACAAGCCTACATCTTTTCTATCCTTAATGACCTAAAGCAGCTTGCAAAGCACCCTACCCGTATCCCTGACCGCCTTAGAGAGAGTTCCAACATACTTGACCTTTTCCTAACAACTAATCCTTCTGCTTACTATGTTAATATTTTCTCTCCGTTGGGCTCCTCCGATCATAACCCTATTACCTTAATCTGTCCTATCGCTCCGGTACAGCCAGTGGACCCTTCAAAGAAACGCTGCCTGTGGCACTTTGGAGCTGCAGATTGGGAGGCCCTCAGGCAGTACTTCTTTGATTTTCCTTGGAATGATCATTGCTTCCACGCCCGAGCCATCTGAGTGTGCCTTGCGCATTACGGAGGTTATTCTCTCTCGGGCATGGAAGCATACATTCCATTCTCATATCCTCTGACTAATGCAAGAAAGCCTTGATTTAATGACGCTTGTTCTAATGCTGTCCGCAACAAGGAGAGGGCCTATAAAAGGTACCGGAGCCAACCCTCCCCTGAAGCACATCTTTTTTATATTTCTGCCCGGAATCGTGCTATGTCTGTTCTTCGCTCTGCTAAAAATAATTTCATCCGTGCTTAATGTTCCCAACTCTCCAACTCGAATTCTTCTCGCTCCTTCTGGCACCTTGCCAAAAACCTTTCTAACAACTTTATCTCATCATCCTTCCCTCCTCTTTTCTACTCTGATGGTTCTGTAGCTATTTCTTCTACTGATAAAGCAGATCTCTTCGCTCAGACTTTCTCCTCCAATTCCACCTTAAACGATTCTGGTGCTGTTCCTCCATCACTTCCCCCCTCTGACTTCCTCATGACTGACATTAAAATTTCTTCAGCTGATGTATTTTCTGCCATCACTGGCTTCAATACTAACAAGGCATATGGGCGTGATGGAGTCCCTCCTGTTGTCCTCAAAAACTGTGCTTCTGTGCTTACACCCTGCCTAGGTAAACTCTTTTGCCTTTGTCTATCAACTTGTACCTTTCCTTCATGCTGGAAGTTTGCTCTCATTCAGCCAGTCCCAAGGTGACCATTCCCAACCCTCTAACTATCGTCCAACTGCTTTAACATCCTGTGTCTCAAAAGTTTTCGAGTCAATTCTTAGCAGAAAAATCTTAATTATTACATTCAGATCATTTTATTCTGCTTAGGAGTGACTGCAGCCTTTATTAACAGTATAACTTCACAAAGATCTGTCGTACTGAAGGGGTTAATGAAGGCTGTAGTTTAACCTTCCTGTTCGAAAAGTCAATCCTGAGCTAGAATAAAATTATCTGAACATAATATGGACGAAATATTAATGATTCATCTTAATGAAGAGGTTAAAGTTTACGTGAAGGAAGTGTATTTTGGAAGCCTCGGTGTCAGCCTGGTCATCTCACGATTATACCTGCAGCCCAAATTCGAAACCCAAGCCATGGCGGACGCTTAAAGTGAGTGCAATAGTTGGTTGGTTTTCATCTAAGGTAACTTGGTCACAAGCACAACTTGAATACTAGGTCGTGCTTGCAAGAGGGTCAGCGAACTATTGTTATGAGGTAGGAATGAGTCTCCTTGGGTACTAGCCATATCAACTCTCTAATCTGACCTCACTTGACCATCACTTGAACTGAAAGGGATTAGGGTTTCTCAGTCAGGTGAAAACAAACCGATTGTACTAGTATATCCTTCAGTATTTTTGCATTTGTTCGCACCAAGTCGATTCATACTGATGGGATATATATACAGACTCAGACATACATGAACGGCCTGCAGTCCATCGGGTTCACGATCATAATGCCATTGCAACACTTCAACTTTCTCATGCATCATTCTCACTTCAGACACCCCTCTTCAGTTTGTATTTCACCAGCATGAGGAAAAGTCAATTATGGCTCACAGCCATTCCGAGAAAGTTCGGGCCCGCCTTGCTGTGGACATTATATTTAAAAAAATCGGTTTAGTGAGTAATTCTACTTATTTATTTCTTGCCGGTACTACTTTTAGATTATTTTATTCATCTCAGGATAAATTTTTCCAGTTGGCGACGATAACTACAGTCTTCATGAACCATTTCAGTAGGAGCGTTCTTTGTGACGTTGAATGAAGTCGTCAGGTAATGAGCAAGAATAAAACCCACCTGACGTCCACTAGTTGAAAAGGTTAATTACAAGTACTGGTACCGCACCGACTGCACAGGTAAAGCCTCAACACATTCTCTTTCCTTTCTACTCCCCCACCACCTCCTCCTCTCAACTCCCCCACCACTTCTTCCTTTCAACTCCCCCACCACTTCTTCCTTTCTACTCCCCCACCACTTCTTCCTCTCTGTTCAGTCTGGCAGGGATCCACGGCTTGGCCTCTGTAACGCCAATAAATCTGATCAACTACTCTCTCTTTTTTCTTTTTTTCCCACTTTTTTCTTGATCATGTTCCCCTTTCTGCCTGTTACATTCTCAGTTTTTCCACTTTCACTGGGAACTACTCTCCAGTGACTGTAAGTTATTAGGCAAAGCCGACACGCTACTTTCTCTCTCTCTCTATATATATATGCTGCTACCAGACGAATTCATTCTTCTCGGGGGACTCGTCGTAGTGAAAGGATTATAATTATTTTCGGTAACATTTAAAATAGGTACAAAATAGGTTAAAACAGGTTATGATACATTTTAAACTGTATACTTGCCAGTACCAGATGGCTGAATTACTATTATAGCAGATCTCTCGTATTGCAGGGCTAAAGACGAGTTCCTTAACTTCGTGGGTGTGATAACATCTTTTTACTTTTGCTCCCACCAGGCGGTTGTATTTGCTTGTGGGAAACCTTTCGTAGTGGTAGAAACGATCTCCAGCAATGTATGGATTTCAATGACGCCTATTTATATATTTTGTTAATGCAACTACCAGATGACTCTATTACGCTTAGAAGAGGCTATTCGTAGGGGTTAGAAATTATTTCAGTTTACATTTTGAGTACGGCATCTTTTATAGATACAATTTATTCCTGCTACCACCAGACGCTGTATTACGCTTAGGAGAGACCATTCACAGCGATGAGGTTAATGGTGGCAGAAGGTGAGGGAGGGGTGGCGGGGATGACGGCAACAAAAAATCTTGATTCCAGGGATTTAGAAAAAAAAAAAAAACTTCACAGATTCCGGTTTGTAGACTATAAGGCCACTTTCTCGTAGGCGTAGGAGGTTAACTAACATCTTTTTCTTACCGGCTTATTTTTGCCCTAGTTATGCATCTTAATTTTATCCTGTATGTTATTTGGCTGTCTACTCGTATTTAAGTTGTTCACCATGATGATATTTATTTATAATACCCAAGCCACCGCCATACGCTGTTCTTCACGTTTGGAAGGATAATTGTGATGGAGTTAATGAAGGCTAAGCATTGTTAAATTCGAAACATTTCTTCTAAATTAAGTCGCTGTATCAAAAGGATTATTACAGAGGCGGACTTACATGGAACCTTTTTTTTTTTTTATAGTGAGCATCAAGTCCCAAGCGTGTGTGTGTGTGGGGGGGGGGAGTTAATGAATAAATATGTAAGTAAATAACACTGGCAAAGCTTAAGAACAAGCCAGGCATAAGGGTGGTAACGTTTTTAAAATATTTTCTGACGTGACATAGGACAGCAGATTATTAATGCAAGTATGTACTCGTAAGTGTGTGTGTGTGTGTGTGTGTGTGTGTGTGTGTGTGTACAGACCCCAAGTACTCCTAATCCGCTCCTGCTCGTGTATGTTATGCTTCAGTAATACGGACATTATATATAAATAAATATCAAGACCATTAGCAGCCATCCGAAAAAAAAAATCTAGAGGTGCCAGAGGCTTCCAAAGCTGCCGAGAATGCAGCCTAATATGCTAAGAGTTTTCCTTGAGAGTTTTCCAAAGAATGTCTAAGGCGTGAATGGTGAGGGCAATGAGGTGTGGCCCATTTCCTGTTTCTGGATCCTACCCACTCCATTTATAACAGGGGAAATACGGCTATGAGAATAAAGAAGACGCGAAGGGGGAAGGTGATGGTGAAATTGAACATGATGATGATGATGATGATGAGAATGTCAGTAACGATGATGGTGGAGATGGCAATGAAGACAAAAATGATGACTATGATAACGACGATGATGACGAAAATGGTGACGATGATGAAAATGATGATGAAAATTATGATACGGATGGTGGTAATGAAGAAAGATATTATGATGGTTAAGACAAAGAAAAAAATAAAGACGATGATGATGATGATATATTTTTTAGAAACCTGGCACATTTTTCCTTTCAACAACGCCGAGACGGATTACAGACCCTACTGCGGTACAGTATGCCAAGACGGAGCAGAGAGATCAGAATACATAGATGAGTTCCGCCAACGTGTCCGGGTTCGAGGAGGCGGGGTACAGTCGTCACCACTACAACCTCTTTGTTATTCCATTCTGACTACGGTTCCTGCCGACAATTTTATTCAGCTTAAAAACTCTGATTGAGGGGAATAAAAAAAATAACCACTTCATAAGGATGACGATTTTTCTTTGATCTGGTTATTTCTACTTACTTACCCATCTATTTGTTTATTTGGCTACCACAAGTCAGTTTTCTTCAGCTGTGGAAGCCACTCTCGTGGCGTATGGATCACATGAACATAAGTTAGTAATAAGAGCTGTCCTGCTGGGAGCCGGTCATCGACTGAGTGTTATGTTACGATAGCATTTTGTGCATAATATATTACCAGTATTCTTTCGCTTTGTCATTTATCATCAAGAGTTCAGAATGAGTTCCAAATATCTCTCTCTATAATTGCACCATACATAAAAAAATGAAAAGATCTTGTTTCACAGCGTAAGATGGCGTCGTGACTTAAAACCCATCATGTAGCAGGTAACTTTGAATGAGATGAGGACTGCTGAAGCGATAAGATCTAGTTACTAATATCGCAATTCAACTGTTCATGCTTTCGGTCTGATAGGACGTCAGTGCGCGAATAATGACCACCACTTTTTGCTGGGGCTACCATCACCCCTATCTTCACTCTTTAGGACAGTAAATCTATGTCGTCAACAGACTGTAAAAGGTACCACAATGGAACTTAGCTTTCGGTATTTCCTGCAATGGCTGACTGTCGGAAAAGGTGACTAAAGAGATGGAAGCGGAGGGTTAGAATCTCCCCTTCTTTGCACTGGCTTAGGAATGTGGCAATATAATCAACCAGCACTTGCACTTCATGCAGTATTGTACACACGGTCAATAAAAGTTTAACGCAACAGATGGCCGGTATCCTAAAGAAAAAAATGTTCGTGGTGTCACGTGCAGATTAATTTGTTTTTATGTGACTGTGTACAAGAATACTATAACATTGCCTGCTATGGTAAGACAAAGCATGTCACTAGCAGACGGTATACAAGATCCTCACACAAAGCAGGACTACTATAGCGTGGTGTAGGACCAACTGGCATTATGCAGTATTCATCGTGTGTGGTGTCAAACTGTTCTCCCCTAAATGTGCACAGATTTTTTTTCTCGACTGTGCCTCTTATAGCACACGAGGGAGAAAGATATTGTACTGGGGCTTTTCATTCTTCTCTGATGCGTGAGCCCCGCGAGATCAGGAAGCCGTTCTATGCACCTCTTGTGAACGTGGGAAACAAGGTTAAGATGATGATGATGACTGATAGTGACGACGACGACAACGACGACGACGACGACCAAGACAACAACGACTACGACGATTGTTGCCCAGACCCCGGATGCAACTGGACGCGAACCCAGTGGACTGCAGGCTGAAGCTGCCCTTCTTCTGCAGGTCACCATACCCCTTGGAGGTGAAGGACTTTTTGTAAAACCGGGCAGCAGAGCCACCCGGTTACATTGTCGCCAAGCCGTGAAGACGTCCGTTTCCTGCATCATAATGATGATGATGATGACGATTACGATGCTGAGCAGGTAAGATGCCAAGGTAAATGTTGTAGCTGTAATCTCTACACCCACAAAATATCCTGCAACTCCAGTCCCCACATACCGTCGAGGTGCGGGGAGGGAGTGTTGATGGGTGAGGGGGGATGTTGTGGAGGGAGGGGATGCTTACGGGGGTTGTCGAGGAGGGAGGGGGTGTTGAAGGAAAAGGATGTTGATGGGGAAGAAGTGCTGGGAGGATGAGGATGAGGAAGAGGATGTTCAGGGGATAGCGGTGTGTGGAGGGATGAAGTAAGGTGGGGAGGGCAGGGCTGGAAGATGCCAGGTGTCCTCAGTCACCACCTAAATTACTCACCTAACGTAACTGCTGTGCAGGACGATTTATATCCCCTCCAGCCAAACGACGTTTTATTTTAGCTTATTCTTGCTACGTATGGTTTAGTTCATTCTTGCTAGCTCCTGACTATTTTCTTTAGTTCTGGGGGGGGGGGTTCTCACAGTGTAATAGTTTAATGGGGACTATTTATAACGCCTTCACTGCAAGAGGTGGGCCCAAAACTTAATCAAAATCGTCTGGTGGTAGTATTACAGTGAAAAACGTCATCACAGTGAAGGGGTTACGTCAGGACACACCACTGCACGACATAAATCTTTTATGAAATTTTCTCCTAAGGTGAAAAGGAGTATTTGGGAGTAACAACAATAAAAAAAATCATCGTACTGAAGAGCTTAGTCCTTTATACAACTGACATCTTGTCCTTCTGCATTCCTGCTATTTAAAAACAATCATTCAATGTAGGAAAGATGTCTCGTACTAAAAAATAAGTAAATCATTCTATCTCTATTAACCCTATTAACAACATGATGTTACGGTAGTTTTAAAATTAATTCTCACTGCTTTCAGCCGAGTTCATTCAATTTAGAAAAAGAAGTCTCGTTTTGAATATTAACCCTATTAACAACATGATGTTACGGTAGTTTTAAAATTAATTCTCACTGCTTTCAGCCGAGTTCATTCAATTTAGAAAAAGAAGTCTCGTTTTGAAAGGGTCAATGGACACTAATTTTCTACGAGGGGCTCCTAAGTGGCGGTGGTAGTATTAGTATTAGTATCAGTAGTAGTACTGATAATGATGATGATAATAATAATAATAATAATAATAATAATAATAATAATAATAATAATAATAAATAATAATAATAATTATTATTATTAATAAAACTATAATAATAATAATAATAATAAAATACCCGGCGGTATCCGGAAGATACGACAAACATCACCATAAAAAAGGAGTTATGCCTTCATCAAATGGCATAGGCTTTTAATATACAGTACCGTACATGTTCAGCGTGTCTCATGGCTGTAATGCATTTGTGTACCTGCGTGATTTGAAACTCACTCTGGACTCATTAGGATAACTTCTGTGGATATTCTGGCAGAGAGAGAGAAATTGCACTACGCCCATCTCTTGTATACTGAATATTTAATGACGATATGTTCTAACCTCTCTCTATGATCTAGAACTCACTCTCGACTCTTCTGGATTATGAATAGATATACTGGAAAGGAGAGAGAAATAATGAACTGTGCCTACCGGTACCTATGCTGACTTTTTACAGACAGATACTAACCCTTTCACAACAGTATGTCTCTTTGGAGTCGAATAATAGTAATAATAATAATAATAATAATATTGTAATAATAATAATAATAATATTGTAATAATAATAATAATAATATTGTAATAATAATAATAATAATATTGTAATAATAATAATAATAATAATAAAAACAACAATAATAATATAAACACATATTTCACTCTTTCTAACTACAGAATATTTTGGGTTAGTTTAGGACAGACGTTTCGATTTCCTAGAGATTAACTCGTTCACAAGCCAAGTGTTCTCCTTGGCTTACTAAACCATCTGCAGATCACAAGAATAAGATAAACAAATAACGTCCTCGTAGTGAAGGAGTTAATAAAATCGAGTCTGTAACATCTGGAACACAGGAACTATATTATACCTAGGCTGCTTCCCCCAAAGAAAGGGAAGTAGCCGAGACAGGACGACACGCTCCCAATGTACTCATCCACACACACATATTAATTCGCAATGACTGTCGACAACTTAACCTTCTCATGATCGGAGCAACTCTAGTACTGAATTCCAGCTAAGGCTACACGATATTATTCACCTGAGAGCGAGTCGCAGGAGACTGAGAGAGTTAATAGCCACCATTAACCCACTCATGACAGGGACAGTTCTAGTACTACAGTTAACACGAGGCGATTTTATTCAGCTGTGTGAGTCATATGAGCCTAAGAGAGTTACCAAGACCGACTCTAATACCTTCAGCACAGGAGCTAAAATGCATCATCAGCCTGATTGTCCGCCAGTTAATTCCTCCCTCCTGTAAGAGCATAGTAATAAATTTGAACACCAGCGCTACACAAAAAACCTTAGGGTGTTGCTTATAAGGGGAAGTGTGTTGGCGGTATAAGGTAGGTTGGGCCACACCTTAAACCACCTGCCTACATTCTCTCTCTCTCTCTCTCTCTCTCTCTCTCTCACACACACACACACACACACACACACACCACACACACGCACGCATGTATGCATGAAAATATATGAACCAGTTCTATTATATACTCGGTACATTATATCTGTTTATCGTAACTCGTTTGCCTAGTCACGCCCGTGGTGAGCTGTCATCTCATTCAAGAACAGTGAGATGATATCGAACGCTACAAGGCGTACATCCCCCCACCCCGCGCCCTCTTTTTTTCGTCCTTGGTAAAAAGTAATTAACCAAGACTGAAAGCAAGCAAAACTTGTGCTTTCCGAAGATAGCTGTACAATCAGAATGTCAAGTTCATGATCCGTCTATTTCGAGGTGCCTACAGTAGTTTAAAACGCTGGAGGTCAAGGACAGTGGGAAAGGCACAGTCAAATACAGTCGTTTGCCTCTCCCTCCTCTTTCTTCGTTGGATTCATAGACGCCTGAATGTACCACAGTGGACAGGGGTGCATATCGTCATCATTCATTTGTCCACTACATGTTATTCAAGCATCTACCTTGACTCCAGCGGTAAGAGGTGTAGGAGAGGCGAACGGACGTTTGTAGTTGGCTGCACACTGCGGAAGGCAGTCCCAGAACTGACTAGTTTCGAACACTGATTAAAAACAGTGAGATGTGATGCATGAACAAAGCCTGACCGCGTCTACTGGTAGTTTGGCTGTCGGTCCATGAAGGAAGGGTGTGTGTGCTAGCGATATACACGAGAAAAGATTAAAAAAAAAAAAAGCCTATTTGTATCCGGCTGGTTGGAGCTTATCAGCGATTTAGATCGTAAGGTGTCTGAATTTCAACTGCGCCAGATAAACTAGCTTTGCGATACAGGTAATAGGCTACTTCTGACTGTCACTGCTAGGTGCCTACGAATACTTTTGCATGGAGGAAATGATCCCCCCCACCCCCTCTCTCTCAAAAATCTTGTACACCGACCACTGAATTCGGAAAGGCTAAATTCTTTAAACACGTTCTGAGCAATTTTTTTTTTCTCTCTCTCTCCTTCTCTCTCAGCCAGCCTTGTACGCTCTGCCTTTTGAATCCAAGGAAGCTAAACACTCTATACAAGTTCTAAGCAAATATTTCCTACATTCAAAGGCCAGACATTCGTTCCATACTGGGGCGAGGCGTGGTGGAGTGAACATAGTAGTGAGCTGGCAATTCTGATATCCCAAACTCGAACTGCACCTATTCAATGGGGGAAAAAAATCACTGGAATTAATTTTGCGCTGTTATTAGCTCCAGTGTTTTTCCAAAAGCCCACCGATATGCCATAAAAACACCCTTGCTGTTCATGTACAGTTGCCAACGTGAATACTAAGCCACTCCAAACCGGTAACCATAAATAATGAGACTGTGAGCACTAACTTTGGAAACCCTGTGATATGATCTTCAAAGCCCAACAAACGTTCTAGAATATCATGTACGAGTTCCATATCTGTTCAGTTAAAAATTAGAATGATATTACTGGCCGAAAATGTACACTCGATCACAATACTGTCTTCATTCAGGTGACCGATGGCTTCACAATGAACAATGTTGCTATTCGCTGTTCTTTTTGTTTCCCTAAATACAAATGTTTATGGATGGATGCTTCATAATCACGTTATTAAATAGTTTCTCCTTTATGATTCGTTGCGAAAAATAGATGGTATCCCAAAACATGCAAATTGTACTGGAGAATATTTTAAGGAGTTTCGTTCCCTGTTTCAACATGGAAAAACGAGATTGCACAGACAGTTTTTGTGATCGCAAGTACACCACAATGTACGAGATTCTCCAGTACCCAGGTGATGGAATGTGAAAAAGATGTCGCACTGTAACTCCATCTCCAGGCGCACAAATCATATAAATGTAAAATATCAATGGTGCTTGGGAGGGCAGATACGCCTTAGGGAACGCGCTATATAGTTTACACCCTACATCAGATATTAACTAATCAATTATGCATTCTGTATGAACCAAGGAAAACATTCGACTTATCTTCCCCGTTCGCCAACGAAATATTTAGCATTCTTCCTACAGTTGCTACTTAAATATTCAGCACATTTTCCTACATTCAATAAACAGACATTAAACATTTCTGCATTTACCAACAATATATTCAACACACTTAAAACATTCACCAACCACACACCCAACATGTTTCTTACATTTCCCAACTAAACATTAGACATTCGTATACATACCACTCAAACATTCAAAACATTTCCCAAATTCACCAACGAAATATTCAGCACATTTGTTTACATTCACTAACCAAACACTGGCCATTTCTACATTCATCAACCAAATATTTAACATGCTGTATATCGTACATTCACCAACCAAACATTACCCATTCACCCCTTTCTATTATTCTTGGTAACTTCAGACGATTTTTATTTATTTTTTTTACTTAAGTATGACTTTTCGAACTTTAGGGAGTTAAATACAGCCTTCAGTGTCTCCGTTATGCTTATGCCCGAAGTCGTGGGGGGAAAAAATCTCCATTCTCTCTACATGACCAAACTATCGCAAGGTTCTCTAACATTCACTCAAAAATAATAATAAATAAAAAATAAGAAGTCAACACAATTCCTGCAAAAACAATTTAGCAGTCAACATAAATTCCAAGATAAACAGATTAAAACCTTGATCTTTTATTTACTCCAGCAGAAGCAGGAGCTGGATCTACCCTGACAGCTGGCTTAAGTACTGTAACTTGGCGTCAGGTGGGCCTCGATATCTCGTCCCTCTCACCTTGAACCCGCCCAGGGCACCTCACCTGTCCTCCCTTGTCTTGCCCCGCACCCTCACCGGAAGGCAGGGACGGGCGGGAGGGAGGGAGGGAGAGAGAGAGAAAAAAAAAAATCTCTTACTTTTGTTTTACTTTTCCTGATTCTGGAACCATCCCATTTATTGCAAGTGGGAAAGAGGGTATGATGATGATGCCGATGATAAAAGTCACATAAAAACACAAGAAAGCCTAAAATAAGACAAGATTATTTGGAGATGCCAGGAAACACTGCGCCTAAAAGACTGGAGGTGGTAGGCATGGAGAGAGACATGGGAGATGGACTGCTACACAGATAAGATAATCATGAAAGAGGGTAAGGGGGGAGAAAGTAGCGCGCTGGTGTACATGTAAATGAGAAAACAAGCAGGTTGAATGCCAGGTAAGCAGACAAATATGAAAAGGGGTAGAGAGGTGGAAGGCAGGCAGGAAGGAAGGTAACGGGGACAAGCAGGAAGGAAAATGTGTAAGAAGGCAGACAAGACGTGGGAAAGACAGGTAGAAAGACAGGCAGGCTGATAAGGAGGCTAGCAGAAAAGAAAATCTGCGAGAAGAAAACAGAGGCGGGGAACACAGACAGGAAGACAAGGCGGGCTAGCAGGAAAGAACACTTGTGAGAAGGAAGACAAACAGACAGGTAAGAGGGTAGGTAGGCAAGCAAAGGACAAGTAAGAAGGTACGACGGCAAGCAGGAAGGTAGGTAGGCATGCAGAAGACAAGCAGGATACAAGAAGGAAGGAAGGTAGTAGGTAAGTAGAAGACAAGCAAGCAGACAGGAGGGATGGCAGGCAAGTAGTTAAGAAGCAGGCAGTTAGGTAGGTACGTGGAAGCAAGCGAGCAGGTAGGAAGGCAAACAGGAATAAAAGGTTGCATCAGTGAAAAAGTCAAGTGGTAGCTAAGGAAGCAGCGCGTTGGGACACAACTGAAGGGAGGACACAAGCAGGCAGGCAGGTGGGCCGGCAAGGAGGAAAGAAAGTTTCAAAAGAATGTATCATGTGACTTTATACTGCTGCTAACGCCCACACCATCAGAGTACTATCATTACTTCCACAACCACATCCATCATCATCATCATCATCATCCCATGAAAGATTAAGTTTGGGCAGGATTCAGCAATGGGAAAAGGAAAGCAAAAGGCAAGAAAACTATCAATAGAGTGGCCAGAAGCAAATGCATTAGGGTTAGGCAGACTGAAGCTATACGTGTCACACACAACTTTCAAACACAGATGTAGGACAGGATTTTAGTAACTCAACATTTCCAGTCTCAGCTTTACTTTTTCACAATGTTAACCATATGCATTTAATTCCTACTACCGACAGACAATTTTACACGCTTCGAGTAACCCTTCTCAGGAAAGAAAGGTCATAAACTAAGGTATCTCAATGAACGCGCTAGCCGATAATTAACGCAGGACTATTTTATTCAGTTGAAACACACCACTGCACAGGTAAACCCTTTTCAGTCACAACAGGTAACTTTACAGCTCTTTTATTCAACTTTTGTGAGACATTTGGAGCTGGCAGGATTACATATAGCTTTCACTAACACTTTCGCTACCAGAGGGCTTTCCTTACATGAATAAAACCGTCGGGAGATAGGAAAACGTACGAGGAAAGTTACGTTGCTGGACAGAAGAGGTTAAGTAAGGTTTTTAGACACCGTATTGTGGCCGCGAGTGGAGGCGGATCCTGGTGCACAAAAATGGGGGTTGGGGACCTTGTGTGTGTGTGTGTGTGTGTGTGTGTGTGTGTGTGTGTGTGT
>JAGKTI010006150.1:26418-41824 GCA_018397915.1 Birgus latro | reverse complement strand
CTCCTCCACTTCCCTTTTATATTCAGCCTTTATTCCATCCTCTTGTAACTTTTCTACCCTCCTTGTAACAAATACTTCCTCCTGTCCTTCCCTTCTTCTCTTCCTCCATCTTGATTGGATTCTGATTCTGGCCACCACCAAGTGGTGGTCAGAAAGTCCACTCCCACAACCTCTATATACTCTTGCATCCATTACACATCTTCTCATCCTTTCATCCACACACACATAGTCAATCATTGCCTTCCGTTCATTCATTCCACCGTCCTCTCTTCTCACCACTCGCCATGTATACCTATGGATCAGTTTGTGCCTGAAGAGGGTATTAGCTACCACCAACCCCCTCCCAGCACAAATGTCCAAAAGCACTGCCATTCTCATCCATCTCTGCAGGCACACCCCACTCACCAACCACTCCATCCACCTTCTCATTCCTTACTTTTCCATTCATATCTCCAATAAGAAACACTCTCTCATTCCTTTCAAACTTTTCCAAGCAGGCTTCCACATCTGTCCAAAACTCTTCTCTCACTCTACTTACACGATCTTGCGTTGGCACATACACGCACACAATTTTATGTTTAATTTTAATCTTTCACTCAAGGGTAATATTGTAGGAATGTTTTTAGGATACAGGGTCGAGACAGACAGTAACACATTACAGTGAGTCCTCGATAATTATAACCCGAAGTACGAATTTTCGGTTACGAAAGCAATGAAAATAGAACAAATTCCACCATACGAACGCGTCTGTCTCAATGATACGAAAAGCGATAAGAAAGGAAATGTGAACAATTCAAAATGGGAGCGGTGCACAATGCCGCACTCGCTTGCAGCGAGGAAACAAACTAACCCCTCTGGTAAACAATTTTTTGCGCGCTTCTCAGTTGAGTCCACATTCCTCCTTGCAGCTTCGCTGTACGTGAGGATATTTTCGCAGCTCCACACCTTTTCATACTGTTTAGACATGCCTCCCAAGAGCCCTCCATCATCGAGAGAGCCCACTGCAAAGAAGCAGCAGCACCGTACTCTAACTCTGGAGAGGAAGTTGAAAATTATAAGACGCCACAAGGGGGGGCAGGGAGTCTCGGAGATTGGGCATGCTTTAGAAAGCGAAGCTTTCACCCTCAGGATTGTGACCAAGAAAAAGGAGATGTACAAGAAAATGGCCACCTCCTTCTCTAAATCTACAATTGTATACAGGTACAGTATTTCTTACTTCAAAATAGGAGGGGTAAAGTTTATGTGGGGGGTCTGAAGGGGTCCTGGAAAGCATCTCCCCATTTCTATGTATATTTCAATGGGGAAAATCGTTCCGATATACAAAATTTCGAATTACAAAAGTTTTTTTTGGTCCCTATCCCTTTCGTTTATCGAGGACTCACTGTATCCACTTCGATGCCGAATGTTATGCCAATAAGATATACTATGCAATTATGCTGGATAATTGAGAGTTCACTGCATATCCAATCTACTTCCATTGTGGCTTTGCATAATTGAGAAGCCTCCAGTCATCTTTGACGGGACTGAATCTATGGAATGGTGCTTTAAGCACAAAACCACATAAAATTACAGCAACAAGTGACAGAACTCATTCTACTCTAAGGTATACTTCTATATCAGGGGCTGGTCAGAAAGAAGCTGATGAACACCTTATTAAAATTTTTACTCTCAGAGAAAACATGAGCAAGTTAATAAAACAACTTTCGTAATACTGGGAATCAAACTTTGCATAAGTTGGGAGGGGACTGCCAGACTGATTCTTTGTAAGACAGATCATCTTCCCAAGCCACTGTTTTATAACTAATGTACTGTAAATTGTATACGGGTCGTAGAGGGAGAGAGACGGAGCTGCTCCTGGATCGAGGGGAAATAATTGCAGAACTAGCAGCGAAAAGGAGATAACCTATTGTGATTATGTGGTTGAATGCGTGAGTGGTGGTCCCGTCGGATATTACTTAAAAAAACGCAAGTTTCGGCCCTAAAAATACAAGACAAAGTGAAAAAGAAAGTTTCCATATAGTTGTATCATGGCGGAGAGAGACGGAAGATTGTTTACAACTGACGAGGGGGAATTTGTGGGATTCTCCGAGCTAAATGTAGGCAAAGGAAGTGATAAGCTGCAAGAAACAAGAGTAGCAGGAGTAGAGAAAACGGCGGAGAGGAATGTCCAGGAGTTAAAAAAGGTATGGGAAGTAATTAAGCAGCTGCAGGAATGGACCATAGAGCAAGAGAGAGAGATCAAAGTCCGACAGAATAGGCTGGAAAAAGTTAGCACACGTAGTGAGGAACAAGAAAAAGAAGTTACAGAATTAAAGGCGAATAACGAATCCGCATCAAATGAAATTAAACAGCTGAAGAGGGAGAATAAGAGTTTGGAAGAAGAAAGGGACAGAATAAAAAGTAAACTAGATGAATATGAATCAAAATCGAGGAGGCAAGATGAGCATATTCAGGAAATCAAGGAGCAACATAAGGGGTGGAAGAAAATACAGGAAGAAGGGAATGTAAATTTGAAGGAAATCATAGAACAACAAAGTAAGGAAAAAGTGGAGAAGGAAGTGGTTAGAGTACTAAGAAGTAGAGAATCTTTGGTCAGGGATGTAGCAGACAAGAAAAAATGTGTGATAATTTCAGGAATAAAAGAAAAACGAATGACAGTAAGATCTGAAAGAGAGAGAGAGGAACTGAGCAAGGCTAAAGAAATAATGTCAGTGGTTATGGAAGGAAACAATGAAGCCCAAGAAGAGATTGAAGAAGTGTTTAGGTTAGGAAAGTACGAGGATGGTGGGGCAAGGCCCTTGAAAGTAAAGTTTAAGTCCCACGTAATAGTGAATGAAATCATAAGTAGAACGTGGAAATTGTCAGAGAAAGAGGGGTTTAAAAATGTTTGGATTAGGAGAGATGCAAATGAAGACGAAAGAGCTAAATTAAAGGAGTTTGTAAAGGAAGCAAAGATAAAAAACGAACAACGAACGGAGAAAGAGAAGACAGAGTTCTATTGGAGAGTTATGGACCAGAAATTGAGAAAGTGGTACCGACGGAAGGAAGGAGAGACGAGAGAATAAAAAACGATGAAAAAAGTTTGAAAGTGGCGTACACAAACATTGATGGACTAATATCGGCGAGATTAGAAATCAATGATTTTTTGAGGGCACACGAACCTGGTGTTATGTGCTTTGTAGAGACTAAATTGAAAGAAGATATTGATATTCATATGGGAGGTGGGAAATACAAATTGTGGAGAAGAGACAGAAAAGAAAAAATGGGAGGAGGAGTGATGATAGCAGTGAAGGACAGTATAAACGTAGATACTGTGGAAATGGCAGAGGGCAGGGCCGAAGCCATAAACTTGAAATTAGAAACTGGGGAGAATGGTAAGAGAGATATGGCAGTGGTATATGTTCCCCCTAAGACAAGAGCATGGAATGACGATGAATACCAGGAGATGTTGTCAGACATGGTTAGTTATCTACAGAAAGTGATCAAGAAAAGCAACAATATAATCCTAAAGGGTGACTTTAATTGTAAAGAGGTGAACTGGGAGGAATGGGACTCGGGAGGCAGCGAAGATTCGTGGGGCACTAAATTGTTAAATATAGCAATGAATAATGTAATGACACAGTGGGTTAAAGAAGAGACACGATTCAGAGGTGATGACACACCAGCAAGATTAGATTTGCTACTATCCAAAGAACCTGATGTAACTGAATCATTAAATTATCTGTGTCCTATAGGAAAAAGTGATCATGTGGTCATTGAGTTCCAGATGATAATAGGGAACGTGGTGCCAAGAGATGAGCTTTATAGGCAAGGAAGATACAACTTTGGGAAAACAAACTTTGCAGAATTGAGAAAATTTTTTGAAAATGCGGACTGGAGAAAATTCAGGGAAACAAGAGAGATACAGAGGAAGTGGGATATCTTTCTAGACCTCTACAATTTGGGAGTGGAAAAATATGTGCCAAGAGTAAGTGGGAAAGAAAGCAGGAAAAAGGTGTGGTTTAATAGAAGGTGTATAATAGTGAAAAAAAAGAGGGACATGGCATGGAACAAATGGAGAAAGAGAGGTAATATCAGAACAAAGGAAGAATATAAAAGAACTAGAAATGAATATGCAAGAATACGTAGAGAGGAAGAAAGGAACTTTGAAAAAGGTATAATTGACAAATGTAAGGATGAACCCAAATTGTTTTATAGATTTGTTAATGGCAAATTGAAGCAAAGGGAAGGAATCCCCAAACTAAAAGTAGAAGGAGAGGTCTACAAGGATGCAGTAATGCAAGCTGAAGTAATGAACAAATGTTTCCAATCGGTTTTCACTAAGGAAAGGGAGTTTGTGGAAGGAGAGGGAGTGATTAGAAATGTAGTGATAAAAGATATAAAAGTGGAAGTGCAGGAAGTGTATAAATTACTGGGAGCTCAAGATGTAAGGAAGGCCCCAGGACCGGATGGAATCTCTAATTGGGTACTGAAGGAATGCAGAGAACAACTGGCAGATAAGATTCACAGTTTAATTGTGTGCTCCTTGGAAGAGGGAAAAGTGCCTCGGGAATGGAAGAGGGCAAATGTGGTGCCAATCTATAAGGGAGGAAACAAGGAAGAACCCCTGAATTATAGACCAGTGTCCCTAACCAGCATGGTTGCGAAATTGTGTGAGAGAATCCTGAAAGATAGATGGATAAAATATCTGGAAGAGATGAATATTTTGACTGAAAGTCAGTTTGGATTCAGAAGTGGAATGTCATGTGTTTCCAACTCGTTGAGCTTCTACTCAAGGGCGATTGACGTGCTACAGGAGAGAGACGGTTGGGTGGATTGTGTGTACTTAGATCTGGAGAAGGCCTTCGACAAAGTACCCCACAAGAGACTATTATGGAAATTAGAGCATATAGGAGGACTGAAGGGAAGCCTCCTGGAAAGGATGAGAGACTTTTTGAGTGACAGACAAATGAGGACAGTAATAAAGGACAGGACATCTGGATGGAGGGAAGTAACAAGTGGTGTCCCACAGGGCTCGGTGTTGGCACCAGTAATGTTCTTGATTTATGTAAATGATATGGTAGATGGAGTGAACAGCTACGCAAGCCTGTTTGCTGATGATGCAAAGATCTTGAGAAAGGTAGAGGTTGAAGAGGACTGTAAAATGCTACAGGAGGATCTGGATAGGATATATGATTGGAGCCGGATGTGGGAAATGAAATTCAACGCAAAAAAATGTAAAATATTGGAAATGGGTAAAAGTACCAAGAGGCCATCATTGAATTATTTGATGGGTAGTGAACCAATTAGAAAAGCGAGAGAAGAGAAAGATTTGGGAGTGCTGGTCCAGGATAGTTTGTCACCTGAAAAGCACATAAATATGACAGTGAGAGAGACATATATACTCTTGACCAATATAAGAGTGGCATTTCATTACATGGATGAGGAGATGATGAAAAAATTGATAGTGGCCATGATCCGGCCCAGGTTAGAATATGCAGCAGTAGTGTGGTCCCCACACAAAAAGAAAGATATAACCAAGATTGAGAGAATACAAAGAACAGCAACCAAGATGGTCCCGAGTCTGGCAGATCTGCCATACAGAGAGAGGCTGGAAAGGCTGGATTTGCCCTCCTTAGAGGAAAGGAGAAAGAGGGGTGACATGATTGCAGTGTTCAGGACCATGATAGGAGTAGATAAAATTGATAGAGAAAATCTGTTTGTGTGGGATGAGAGAGCAACAAGAGGACACGGAATGAAACTAAAGAAGCCAAGCTGCTCGAAGGACATCAAGAAATATAGTTTTCCGTATAGATGTATAGACCTGTGGAATAGCCTGGACAAAGAGATCGTCCAGTCTAAAAACTTAAATGAGTTTAAGGCAAAATTTGACTTATTGAGAAACAGAGACGGGACCTCACGAGCGTAGCTCATTTCCTGTATATCACAATTAGGTAAATACAATTAGGTAAATACAACTAATAAGAGGCTTGCAGCCTGACCTGTGCAGACCACTGTGCTATACAGTATATGAGGTCTGCAGCTTGGCAAGGGTTAAAAGACAAAAGGGTTAATGGCTCTGCCCCAGTACATTTGGTACTTCACTCTGATGATGTAATTCTTGGTACAGTATTTTCTTTAGAATAGACTCTTCAAATTAATGGGATTAGATACTGTATTGTTTGCAATAACTCCTCCACCAGACAGCTCATCTAAACTGAATAAAATAAATTTGTATCATATAATTTATAAAGGCTCCAACATGCTTGCATGCATTGGCCATGGTCACTTAATGGTGGCTCTCCATGCTGCTTGATCTCTGGCAGCCTCCCTATTCAATCCCTTATCCCTAAGGTCACATTCTGTGACCTCGTCCCAGGTCTTTTTTGGTATGCTTCTCACAATCCTAACCCCAACAATCACACTTCTCATTTACTTAATCAACTGTCATCCTCCATCCTCTCCATATGCCGAAAACATCTCAATCTACCTTTCCTCATCGCAACACCAATACACTCCAAACCCATCTTTCATCTCAACTCTTCAATCATTAACCTAGCCCCCCATGCCTCACATTCATGGATGCACTACACATCCATCTAATCATTGTCACTGCTGTACATCTGAGCCTCTGAATATCCTCTCCCTTTACTGCCCAGGTCTCACTGCCATACAGAATTACACTCCTAACACATACCACAAACTAAGATCCCTTAGCAAAGAGGGAGAGCTCTCTCAGTGTTAGGGAAGGCAACAGCTCCCTGAACTTCCTCTAACCACTTCTTACCCTAGCCACAGAGCTAGCTCCCACCCCACCTCCAGCACATACACGTCCCCCAGATCACAAAACCCTTCCGCACACACTGAAGAGACTCACAAGCAAGATGAATCCATTCATGCCTGACAATCTGTAAATGCACTTCCTGACACACTGGACACACACAAAATAAGCATTCTATTGCAGTCCACCTCTAATATCACTAAATCTCTTATGCACCCACTTATCACAAAATACTGTACAAGATGGAGTTGCTTCCCACACACCTTTGGAGTTATAAAAAATATGCCATACCAATAATGTACCGCAAAAGACATCAATGGACTGTGGAGAATAGAGCTGTGCTTTTTCTACTATTGCTTACATAGTTTCTGATGCAGGAGTGAGGTGTGGGTTCGCTTTAGTTGTTGCTGGGCTCGTTGATGTTGCTGGAGTGTTGAGACTCTTGTGCCTCCCTCTTCTGCCCCTCCAGCCAGCCTCTGATTCACTGTGAGTTGATCAAATGTTACTTTCAGATAATGGACAAAAGATGACAATGTTTTTATCTGTCCTAGTCTTGGACATCTTGAACTAGGTCTTAGAAAATGCACTCAACCAATACAGTACATACATAAAGATCCATCTATCTATTGCCAGACGCCCCAATCCCGCACGGGGTGGCCACAAACAAATCGCCTCCATGTCGCTCTGTTCCCCACCATTTCACTACCCCACTCCCAACTCACACCCCCCTCTCTCATGTACCTCTCCACTCCATCCCTCCATCTCATCCTCGGCCTCCCCCTCCCTCTCGCCCCCTCCACCTCACTCACATACACTCTCCTCATCAGTTTTTCACTCTCCATCCTCTCCACATGCCCAAACCACCTTAAAGTGTTTCTCCTAACGCTTTCTATCACGTCTACAACGACACTACAACGCTCCTTCACTTCCTCATTTGTTAGTCTGTCTCTCCATGTGACTCCACATGCTCCTCTCAAATAACTCATTTCCACTGCTCTCAATCTTGACTTCTGTCCTTCCAACGGGATCCAAGCTTCACTTCCATATGTCAGAGTTGGTATCACAATACTGTCATGTAACAACTTTTTCACTTCCATGCTCACCTCCCTGTTTCTTATCACTGCTTTCAACGAACCAGCAACCTTCCTTCCCTGCTGCACCCTTTCAAGCACTTCACCCTCCAGACTTCCATCCTTACTCATCACACTACCCAAGTACTTAAATGCACTCACATTCTCCATATCCTCCCCATCCAATCTCACTGCACATTCACTGGCTTCACTTCTCTCGAAGACCATCACTTTACTCTTCCCTACATTCACCTTTAGATTCTGTTTCTTACACACTCTCCCAAACTCATCTACCAAGCCTTGCAGCTCCCCTTAATCTTTGCTCAACAACACAGTATCATCTGCAAACAACAGTACAGGGAGTTTCCAACCACTGCCCTCTCTCACTAGGGCCGCTCCAACATCCACTGCCCGACCTTGTATCTCTTTTATAACCCCATCCATGTACAGATTGAACAACCATGGAGACATGACACATCCTTGTTTCAATCCAACCTTTAAATGGAAAGATTCACCCAGTTTGCCATCCACACGCACTGCAGACTTAGCACCCTCATACATACTCTTCACTGCCTTCAACAACTTCCCATCCACTCCATATATTATTAATACTTTCCACAATCCTTGTCTATCCACCCTGTCATATGCTTTCTCCAGATCCATGAAGGCTGCATATAAATTTTAAATTCTGCCAGAATTTAGAGAAACATCTAACTTTTGATCTGAAGACAAAAATAATATAAACAGCAAAGATAAAGACACATGGCCCATTCATACATCATTTACACAAATCTAATTACATGGAGTAGGCTGCTGCACCAGCTGATCAGGAGGTGCTCCTGAGGAGGATGGGAAAGCTAGTGATAAGGAAAGATGGAGTTCCTGTTTCCCTATTCACATCTATCCTGACCATCCCCCTTTGCTGACCTTTTCCAGTGTGTCACTAACACTGACAGTAGGCAGGCATAATCTCCCAAACATTTTTCTCTTGCTGTCTTATGCACTACAGTACATGCATTTTACATACCACACACCGTACCCAACTTTATACACGGGGAGGCGCCAGCAAGAGCATGCGGCCAGAAAACTTTACCCCTGCTACATGGTGGCAAACTTGACAGGAGGCACGGCACAAGCTCAGTCGGTGTGGTTTGGGGGCTGGGATGGGATGGGACTCAATCTGTGCTTGAGGGTACAGGGAGTTGCAGTTCCCTGGCTCCCACTTCTGTTCAGAAGAGAGGGATCCAAATCCTGCAGTAGTGCCCCAGGAGGCTGCCCTATCAATGAGTGCATAATGGCTGGGCAGTTAGAGTGCCAAGGCATGCTTGGAGGGTATCCTGTCGGTGTCCTGGCAGCATGCCCCAAGGCCACACAGCTACTCGTATTCAGCCACTGGCCATAGCTGGTGGGCTATGGGTCATTGATCCCCTGCCTGGACTTGGACCTATGTGGGCTGGTGAGACCTGTGGTTCATCTTCTCCCTTTTTACTGACTATGACTACATCAAAGCCAGGTGCAAAATGTAAGCCTGAGGAAACCAAATCACCCAAGGGGTTCAGAGTGGCATCCAGGAATGTGGCTCAGTGGGTTAGAGCGCTCCGCTCTGGCCGTAGGGTTGGAGGATCGAATCCACCCAAGGGTCATTGGTAGACATCAGGAAGGGCATCCGGTCATAAAATGCTACACGCTCCAGTCCAAAAAGGCCGACGCATGCAAGCATGTTGCAGCCTTCAAAAACGAAACGAAACGAACGAGTGGGAGGGGCAGGGGGGGGGGGGGAAATGGTGGAGACACTGAGCAGGAGGTGAGTGATCTCAGTTGCTTACAGGACATTAGGCTTAAAGAGAATCAGTAAGGATGATTGTTGGAAGGATTGTAAGGATAAGTTATATTGGAAGTGAAGTGTGGACAGACATGGTGGTGTGGGTTTACTTCTCAAAGAGAAATGGGTTGAAAGTGTTATGAATGTATTGAGTGTACAGGAAGGGCTTATACCACTGAAAATATCATTTGGAAAACTCCTGATTGCAATAATGTCGGCATATGCTACACATGTTAGCTTGGATGATGAAAAGGACAGATTCTGGAAAGAACTGATACATGTAGTTGTTGGCATGGGGAATGATGAGATTGTAGTTTTGGGTGGGGATTTATATGACCATGTGGGTGCAGAAGCTGACAGATATGAAGGGGTGTACGAGCAATCTGCATATGGTATGAGGAACAAGGAGGAGAAAAGGATACTGGATTTTGGAGAGGCAATGGACATGATTTCTCTCTCTCTCTCTTTTAGAGAGACAAAGAGAGAGAGAGAGAGAGAGAGAGGGGGGGGGAGACTGATTACATGTGAGTCTGGAAGCAATAACAGCCAGACTGACTATTTCCTGGTCAGCAGGAAGGATGCCAAAAATTACAGGAAGAGAGGCGTGTGTGCTGCAACATAAATTACTGATACGTGTATGTGACATGATACTAAAGGAGTGGGTAATTTGGAAAAGGACATAGGCACCCAGGAGGAAGATATGGAAGCTGAAAAACCAAGCAGTAAATATGAAAACAAGCAGTAAATATGGCCTTCTATACCAAGATGAGCAGAGTGGTGACCAAAAGGGGAGCTGTAGAAAGAAACATTATTGAGCAATACAAAGTTTTCAAGAACAATCTCTTGAGAGTTACTGATTCACTGTGTGTAAAGAGAAGGGGCTTGCAATGACATAAAGTAACATGGTGGTGGGATGAGGGTGTTGAGGCCACAGCTAAGGTCAAAAGATGACTTTTCCAGGAATGGAAAAAGGGTGGCAACGGAGAGGAATACTTGGCTCCCAAGCATAAGGCCAGAAAGGAAGTACAGAGGGCAACCTATTAGTCTCAAAGACTCTTAGCAGATGGTCTTAATAGTGCTGGCAGGAAGAATGTGGCATTTAACCCCTTAACCATGGGTCATCACTTTCGTGACGCTCGGACGCAATGGATCATACCGCGGGGCATCACTTTTGTGATTTTGTGTTGTTTTGAATTCGCCTGGGCTTTCAGGTGGTGACTTGTATCATCTATCAGCACTGCCAATGTCCAACAATAGTCAGAACTGCTAATGTCATCAGTACTTCCATCCATTGTTGACAATTTAGCCATTTTCCCCCATTCTAGACTCCCCTCCCTACCTACCCTCCATTACCCTCTCGTGTCGTCTGCTCAGCCGCTCTGCGCTACGCAAATCTTCCCCGGATTTTTCCACTGATGTCATCCATTGAAATGAGCCCTATGCCCTATTCTTATACAAAATAATATATATATAAAAAAATAAGGTAACTGATAGTGCCATACACCTGGAATTGGCTAATTATCACTTGGTAACATCCAACCTGCACTCGTTCGCTAATTTCTCCTGCTTTTTTCCCCATGAAATATGCTGTATGAGCTATTCTCATAATATAAATGTATATAAGAAAGGAAGGGAGAAGCCTGAGTGATATTTATACTCATCTGGAACTACCTAATTTATTATGTATTGTCTAGAATTCCTACGACTTATTTCTTAGCATATACATTAGCAGCTGACATTTTCAACTCTTGGCTACTGAGATACGTATTCAGTTCACTGTCATCCCTCAAGGTGAAATCATGTCGCAGTCGCGCCCCTCCATTTCTGCCAGTTTTGCACCCATTATAAAAGGCCCTGTGACCTCTACCCCTGCTAAACATCGTGTGGGAAGCGGTAAAGGACTGCAGATATATATAAGTGTAATAAAGTACTAGAAATAATAAAGTGTGAGTGTGTATATGAGTAAGAAATGACAGAATACCAGCGGCGAATTAGCGTGAGTGGGAGGCTCGTACGCGCTCGTATTTTACTTTGCTTTCACAGTTTTTTTTTTTTTTTTTAGTATGGATTCCAAACTACTTGGAAATCATTGAATAGTGTTTCTATTGATAATATCGGGCAGTGGTATTCATATTACGGGATGTCGGGAAGTGTAAAGTGGAGACTTAGTTACCCAACTTCAGAAGTCTCTACAAGTCCTACGGTAGTCGACGAGTGCTAAAAAAACATCCTAGGAGAAAGCTGAAGGTATGTGCCATATGCATATGTAATTATAATACTCTAGGGCTAATAACTGATTTTTGGCAAATATTTTTAAAAAGTCAGTCAGAGCGCGGATTTGCCCTGCGGGATGGGCACGGCGTGCCTCCGACAACCCCGCGGTTAAGGGATTAAGGTGGCAAAACTTTTGGTATGAAGAGAGAAAACGGGGATATCAGAGCAGCATGTGATGAATGATGATGGAAATGTGGGTGGACAATGGGGATATTAAAAATGCTTGGAGAGAACATCATAAATGGTTGCTAAATGAGGAGTTTCACTAAAACAAGGAAGGTTTGCAATCAGCGGATCTACTGTTTGGCTCTGGGTCTTTGACTGATGCTGTTACTGTGAGCAAGGCAATTGGCAGGATGCAGTTGGGGAAGGCAGCGGGTGTGTCTGGGTTGACTGTAGAAGGACCTAGAAGATATTGGAGTGAGTTTAGATAATTATTTGATAGTCTGATTATATATGAGAGTGCTTCTGAAGATGACTGGCTGATGAGTGTGACTGTAAATGTATCTGAGGGGAAGGGTGAGTCCCTGGAAAAAGGAAATTATAAAGAAATAAAATTTTTAACCAAGATAATGAAGGTTATGGAGAGAGTCCTGGAAGTTATAAGACGGGGAAGAGTACATACTGATGAGATACAGTTTGGGTTTATGCCAGCCAAAGGGACCACTGAAGCAACAGGCTATCCGCTGTTTGACAAATTCAAGAAAAATACAGAGGAAAGAAAAGGGGGCTATACTTTGCTTTTGTTGAATTGGAGACAGCTTTTGACAGGTTTCTATAGAGAACGTGAAGTGGGCAACGAGAAAGTCTGGAACTGAGGTGAGGCTTATTTGGTTGGTTATGGCAATGTATGACAGAGCGCACACCCAGGTGAGAGTGAATGAGAATTTGAAAGACGAGTTTTCCATAAATGTTCGCATGCATCAGAGATTAGTCTTGACCCCCTCATTGTCTGTCATAGCACTGGAAGCTCTCACATGACTTCAGAAATGAACTCCCATGAGAGATGCTGTATACTGATGACAGTGACCTGGTGTTGGTTGATGAGAGTGAGTGGGAGGCAGAGGAAACATTTAGGAAGTGGAGAAATGGAAACGAGTAAACTGGTATGAGAGTAAACATGGATAAAACAAAAGTGATGATATCTAGGGATGGCGGCAGAACTGTCAGTGCAGAAGTGTGGCCATGAGCAGTTTGCCACAAGAGTGTGGGAAGTAACTCCATCTTGTGCAGTGTTTG
The DNA here is from genome assembly GCA_018397915.1 of Birgus latro. NCBI lineage: Eukaryota > Metazoa > Arthropoda > Malacostraca > Decapoda > Coenobitidae > Birgus > Birgus latro. The sequence goes on along the minus strand of JAGKTI010006150.1, from coordinate 28,659 downwards.
CAATACGTGGGTGCATAAGAGATGTAGTGGTATTAGAGATAGGCTGCAAGATGATGCTGATTTCATGTGTGTGTGGGGAAAGCATGTATAGACTGAAAGGTGTGAAAGGACGGTTCTTGCTGGAGAGTCTCCTGAGTATGTTTGGAGGAGCTTTGCTATTTGGGGGATGTGTTATATGACTAGTGGTAGACGGGGGCACTCACCATCCACTAGTAGTGTTGCTCTCGGGTGCCTACCCTTTCCCTCTTCCTTCCTTCCTCTTTTGCCTATCTTTCCTTCATTCTTTTCTCTTCCTTCTGTCTGTGGGTGACTCCAGACTGAGTGACAAACCAAACGGTTTCCTGTACACCAGGAAACCATTTATTATGCTCGGTGGTAATCATATAAGCAAATTATGGTGCCTGGTGGTTTAGTGGATAATTAAGGCACTCCAACTGGAATGAGCCAGTGCAAGTTTATATCCAAGGGGTGGTTGGGGTTTAATGCTCACATAATGCCACTCACAGATAAGTGAGGGTGGTCACTCTCATCTTAAATGTCAGGACCAACTTGCCTAGCCCCGAGACCTACACTCCTCATGGGGCAACATTATTTAGATGATGAATGAATGAATGAATGTTATGTGACTAAAGTAAAGAGTGGTTGGAAGTTCAGGGAGCCTCTCCTAATACTGAGAGGGTTCTCCCTCCATGCTCAAGGGTCACACAGTATGCGGCATATTTTAGGAGTGTAATGCTGTACGGTAGAGAGACCTGGGCAGTAATGGAAGAGAATAATTATAGGCTCAAATGTACAGAAATGACAATGATCAGATGGATGCATCCTTGAATGATAGACCTGGGGGAGTTAAAATGTGACTGAAGAGATGAGAAGAAGGATGGGACTTGAATGTGTTAGTGTTGTGATGAAGAAGGGTAGACTGAGATGGTTCAGGCATGTTTAGAGGATGGATAATGAAAACTGGGTACAGAAGGTGAGAGGTATGAATGTCAAGGGTACAGTTGCAAGAGACAGATGAAAAAAGATCTAGGATGAGGGCACTGAGTGTGGTTTCAGGGATAAAGGAATGAAGAGGGAAGCTTCCAGTGACTGAGCAGCATGGAGAGCTGCCATCTGGTGAGCAAGGTCAATGCATGCACGGCTGTGGAGTCGGTACCCAAAACATCTGACTCCAACTCCGACTTGGTTTCTTGTGTGTCTGACTCCAACTCCGACCCCTTACATTTCTCTACAATAAATCTGCCATGATGGGTCTTCACTGACTTGCACATGCTCAAAATTCCCACCTCACAGCCTACAGGCACTGGCAGATGCCTCAAAGTCACTTTATACTATAACCATTTTGTTCCTAGTACAGTAATTTTGTATTAGAGAAACTCACCTCTAGATTCAAGAATCAAGAAATTAACCAGACACGTTCATTCAGTGGGAAATCTGAGATTGTGGTGTCTGTTTACATTCTGTTCTTGTCGTTCTGTCGACAGAACAGAACTACAAACAAGTCCTAAATATAATGTGGAAAATAAGAGAAAAGAAAAGAAAAAAAAAAACTGCAGCAGCAACAAGAAATAAAACCGAAGGAGCTGTCGCTTGAAAGGCACTACCTCCACATTAAATCTACATTATGTTTAATTTCTTTACTGCAGGTTGAAGCCGGGGTCGGAGTCGGAACTTTTTTACCGACCCCAACTCCGGCTCCAGCATCACCATAATTGCTTCCGACTCCGACTCCGCATCCCTGAATGCATGCAAGCATTGTGGAGTCTTTATAATGATATGAAATGAAAATAATCACTGTGCTTTCTAACCCAGCTCAACCAAACACAATCATCTGAAGCAGATAATTTTGCAGATCCTATCTAATCATAAATAAAGTACAATACAGTATGTTAGTGCATATTTCTGTTAGTGTGTGTGTGTGCGCACACACCTTTTGCATCACAAGTGGTGACGTTACCGGAAGGGTCCTGCGGTATGCAGCCAGGGGCCTGGGCAGTTCGCGGTGTGAGGCCGGTGAGTGTGGTTTACCCTTTCTGACACTGGTAGCAGAGCGTGGTTCGAAAATAATGGCGTCGTGTTCGACTAAGTGGCCTCCAAAACTTGAAAATGATTCTGCTTATGAGAGTTGGAAAAAGGACATCGACATTTGGTGCAAACTGACGGACTTACTAAAAAAAAAAAAAAAAAAAAAAAAAAACCTTAGCTACTCACTTGTCATTTTCTGTAAGAGGGAGGGTGGCG
>JAGKTI010006150.1:0-26360 GCA_018397915.1 Birgus latro | reverse complement strand
AAAAAAAAAAAAAAAAAAAAAAAAAAGCCTTAGCTACTCACTTGTCATTGTCTGTAAGAGTGAGGGTGGCGTCTTTGGAGGTTGATGCGGCTGATTTGAAGCAGGAGGATGGTGTTCGGACCTTGCTGAAAAAAATAGACAGTTTATTTCTCGTGCACAAAGGATGTCAGCAGTTTGCAGCTTTTCATGAACTGTACAACTTCGGAGGAGCCAGTGATATGAACATTCATAAGTTCGTGGCAGAATTTGAGCATGTTTACAGTAAGACCTCACTATAACGGACTAATTGGGGCTCAGATCAGTCCGAAATATGCGATTTTCCGATAAAAGCGACATCCGGACTTACCCCTGCTAATCCGGACTTTTTCCGATATATCAGACATTAGTCCGGATTGCATCAGTGGTTTTCACCACCATTGCAGTATTGTACTGTGTTATACCTTCACTACATTAATCAAATGGTACAATATTACTGTACTGTACACTGAAAAACATGTCTTTTACTTATCTTATTGTGGTGAACATAGCTGAAGTTGTCAGGCAGTCCGGACTGCTTTCTGGCTATGTCGGACTTTTTCCGATATATAGGAGTTTAGTCCGATGAAAGCGAATTCTGGTCTACTGAAGTCCGTTATATCGAGGTTTTACTGTATTTCAAATTTACGAAGCAGGACATGGCACTGCCAAATTCTGTAATGGCTTTTATGCTCTTAGCTGCATGCAAACTTTCAGAAAGTGAGCAACAACTAGTGATGTCCGCGATAACTGAGGTGACATACGAAAACATGAAATCTGCCCTGAATCGTATTTTTGCTGGTGAAATTGGCGGGCAGAACGATGCATCGGTGTCTGCCAAAGAGGTGAAAGGCGAACCAGTATTTTGGAGTCACGAAGTTGGGGGTGAGGAAACGTTTTATGTTAAGAGGTACTCGACGAGGACGGAGAATGTTGTGGGGTGGTGCAGTACGTGATCAAGGTCGTGGTGGTGGTCGATATTCAACCGTATCTGCTAGAATTCCCCAACGCTCATCCACTAGCAGGAGGCAGAACCCATCTGGGTCTGACGGAAAGGTATCGAGGTGTTTCGTATGTGATTCTAGATTTCATTGGGCATGTGACTGTCCGGATGTATACGAAAACAACTGCAGTCGAGAAGAAAATTCTGAAACAGTGCATCTGTTGTTATTTATGGGCTATGCAGATGATGCCGATAGTAGAGGTAAGTTACAGACTCTAGTAGAAGAATCTAAGGGATATGCTGTTCTAGACACAGGGTGTTCTACAACTGTATGTGGAGCTGAATGGATCAATTACTATCTAAGTGAGCTCACTGATTACGAACGTGAAGCTATAAGAGAAGAAGCATCATTCTTAAAGTTTGCTTTTGCTGATGGTGTCACAGTTTCTTCCCTCAAACGTGTTACTCTGCCCTGCTACATTGGAAATATGCATGCAACCATCATGAGTGATGTTATGAACTGCAATATTCCCTTGCTGTTGCTGTTGAGTAAACATTCCATGAAAAAAGCAAAAATGTTGATTAACTTTGGAAGTGACCAGGTCAAAATTTGTGGAGCTATCATTAATCTGAAGTCCTCATCTTCAGGCCATTACTTGCTTCCAATTTCATTATGACTAGGTCGTGAATTTTGTGAAACAATCACGCTGGCATCTCTTGGGGGTGATGTAGAAAAAACGGCTTTGAAGCTTCACAGACAATTTGGACACCCAACATCGGTGAAATTAATTAAACTGATTACAGATGCGAGGATTAAAAGTTCAGAACTGGAGCAGGCTATCAAGGCTGTATCTGATGCTTGTACAGTCTGTTGCAGATTTAAGAAAGCCAAGCCCCGACCCGTAGTCAGTTTGCCCATGGCGTCTAAGTTTAACAAAGCCATAGCGATGGATTTGAAAGCTTGCGGAAGGCATTATTTCTTAGCCCTTGTTGATTTGGCGACAAGGTATTGTAATGCAATAGTAATCGCGGATAAGTGTGCGCCCACCATTATCAAAGGAATATTTCGGAGCTGGATTGTTGTGTTTGGCGAACCTGGAAAATTTTTTACGGACAATGGCTGTGAATTTAACAACCTGGAAATGCGAGCACTGGGAGAGGCCTTCAATATCAAGATCATGATAAAGTCTGCAGAGAGTCTATGGAGCAACGGAGTCTGTGAGCGTCAAAATGCAGTCATTGGTGACATTGTTAGGAAGATAATGGCTGATAGCCAGTGTGAATTGGATGTGGCCTTGGCATGGGCAGTATTGGCAAGAAATGTTCCCACCAACTACACAGGCTTTTCTCCTAACCAACTTGTTTTTGGTCAAATCCCTGGCCTGCCTAATGTGTACGCAAATGATCCTCCAGCCTTGGAACCTTCATCACCATCGAAAATTGTGAGAGACAACTTGAACGCTCTTCATGTAGCAAGACAAGAGTTTATAACGACTGAATCAGATGAACGTTTGGCTAGGGTTCTGCGGCACAACGTATGTTTGAGTGACTTAAACGACATCCGAAATGGAGATGAAGTCTTCTACAAAAGAAATGACAGTCACGAGTGGCACGGTCTCGGAATTGTAATAGGCAGGGATGGGAAACAAATTCTGGTGAGACACGGCGGTGTCTACGTGCGAGTGCACATGTGTCGTCTAGCGCGTACGCCAGAGCAAGATACTACAGTTGAAGGTGGTGTCAGCAGTGATGAGAAGAACAATGTTGTGCAGGAGAAGCCTAATGATCATTCTTCACAAGTGTTGAATGACTATCCACCAGATGACGAATCGGAAGATGGTGTGGTTCCAATTGATGAGCCTCCCACAGTTTCTCTTCTGATTAATCAGCCTCCCAAAGTTTCTGTTGGTCAATGTATAAAGGAAATACATTCAGAAAGTGGAGAGTTGGTGTCTGGAAGGATTATGAGTCGGGCAAGTAAAGCCACTGGAAAGTACAAACACTGCTACAATTTGAAGAGGGACTCTGACGGCAGCATTGATTGGATAGATTTGCAGAAGGATTTTAGCAAATGGGAAGTGGTTGATGATGACGCAGAAATGCTTGTTCTTTTCAACTCTGAGGCCGTATTATGCGCTAAGGAAAATGAAATTACAAACTGGCAGAATAATGATGTGTATGAGGAAGTAGATGATGCTGCGCAAGGTGCCATAACGGTTCGATGGGTTGTGACAGAAAAACTGAAAAATGGAAAGCCTATTGTTAAAGCCCATTTAGTCGCCAGAGGATTTGAGGAAGACACAGTGGATCTCTGAAAAGACTCGGCTACTTGTTCAAAAGAAGCAGTGCGTTTGGCACTTTCTTTGGCCTCCACCAACCAGTGGGATTCCCACACTATGGATGTGAAATCTGCCTACTTGCAAGGTAACGACACTGAGAGAGTTGTTCATTTACGTCCTCCGCCTGAATATGCAAATGGTAAGTTATGGAGACTAAAGAAAACTGTTTACGGCCTTTGTGATGCTGCTAAGCATTGGTACCTGCGCGTACAAAGATCAATTGTTGAGTCTCGGAGCTAAAGTGTCATCACTGGATTCAGTGCTGTTCTCTTGGAGCAATAGTAGCAAAGTCGAAGGCATTGTATGCATCTATGTTGACGACTTCCTTTGGGCTGGTACACATGAGTTCGAATAGCAAGTGATAAACCGATTGAGTCAAATCCTCATCGGCAGTTCAGAATCAAAAGCCTTCAAATACGTTGGTCTCAACGTCATCTCCAACATCGATGGCAGCATAACGCTCGACCAATTCCAGTATGGTTCATCTTTGAAACCAGTCACGCTGAGTAGACATCATGCAGTAGTAAAATCAGGAGGACTGTCCGAGTCTGAGAAAACGGAGTACACGTACCGAGCATTAATTGGGCAACTCAACTGGATTGCCACACACACTCGGCCAGATATTGCCTTTGATGTGTGTGAGTTGAGTGTGACTAGCAACCGAGCTACCGTAGCAGATTTGCTTAGACTCAATAAGGTGATCTCAAGGGTGAAGACTGACAACATGAAGCTATACATTCCAAGAATGGGGCCGATCGAGGACTGTCATATAGAGTGCTTTTCGGATGCCTCATTTGCCAACCTTGTAGGCAATGGATCTCAGGGAAGTTTTGTGATCTTCCTACGAGATGCTAGTGAGGCAAGATGTCCTATATACTGGCAGACAAGAAAGATCAGGAGGGTCGTCAAATCTACCTTATCTGCTGAGGTGTTGGCGCTGCTTAAATGTGCTGAGACTGCTGTATATCTCTCCAACATATTGCGTGAGGTCTCTGGATGTGGAAAGATCAAAATAAAGTGTTTCGTCGACAACAAGAGTCTGGTGGATGCCCTTTACTCCTGTAGGAGCATAGAAGACAGGAGATTGCGCACTAATATTGCTGTATTACAGGACATGCTGGAGCGACGGGAGACTGATGAAGTATCTTGAGTGGATACATCACAACAACTGGCTGATTGTCTCACCAAGAAAGGTGCCTCGACCGAGCGGCTGCGTGCAGCAGTCAGCCAAGACTAGAAATTTTATAATACTTCAAGAGACATCACATATCTGTATGTGGCCACAGACTGGGTCTTGATAGTAATTAAACAACAGTGTATGTATTGGATGCATAGTGCGTATCGGGTGTTGATGGTACTCACACAAAAGTCTATGTATTGGATACATAGTGTGTATCAGACGCTAATAGACCATCCAGCTTCGTCCTTGGAATCTTTTGTCAAATTAAGAAGAGAGGACGAAAGTGTTAGTGCATATTGCCATTAGTGAGTGTGTGCGCACACACACCTTTTGCATCATGAGTGGTGACGTCACCGGAAGGGTCCTGCGGTATGCAGCCGGTGGCCTGGGCAGTTCGCGGTGTGAGGCTGGTGAGTGTGGTTTTCCCTTTCTGACACAGTACTTAACAACAAATACAAAAGCAAAATGGATGGATCCTGTCATTATACCAAACAACTCCCCTCACACACTAAACTTTTCAGCACAACTGAGTACAGTATGGTACAGTCATTTCTGAAACCTCCTACCATGCATGTACAGTAGCTAGTAGTCAAATGCCAAAGAGGTGGTCTGCTGTCTAAAAGGAGCCAAGTTTGATCCCAGGCTAGGGCTGGGAACAGATAAATAGTTCGACTTTAGTTAAAAGAAGCTTCCATCATCCTCTACACGACTCACGGACGTGTTGTAAAATATAGCCACACAGTACAGAGTACAGTACTTACACCACCACACAAATCCTGAACAAGACAGTTCTAGCATGTATCCAACACAGATGGTTGGTTTTAATGCTAAAGTGTTTAACATTTGAAGAAGTGTTACATGCAGAACAACTGCTGGATTTTAAGTCAAGTCTATGCCAAGTCTCTCTCTCTCTCTCTCTCTCTCTCTCTCTCTCTCTCTCTCTCTCTCTCTCACACACACACACACACACACACACACACAATCTTACAAGAAAGTCTCTGGCTGTGTTAGCAAAAGTAATCAGACGAAGCAATAGCTTAGTGTTAACTGGAGAGAAATTGTAAGGAGGTATGGTACACACTGGATGCAGAGACAAATGAAGAATCTTGGGGATATGCGGTAATGGACCTGCTTGTCGCAGAAAATACAAGAATTAGAGGAGATGATGAAACCTCAATGTTGGATTTCATATTTACAAATGATCCCAATAATGTACACTCGACCCTCGATTTCTCAGACTAAAAGGGGGGGAGACCAGTGCAGGAACTGCAAAAGTCCAGGAATCGCGAAAGTCCGGGAATCGCAAAAGTAAGGCCCCACATACCATTCCCCGGACTAATACCATACTTTGTCCGAATTCTCCAATATTATCTAGGAATTATTCTGATATTCTAGAGCATTCTGGAATGTAGGCTACCTATACCAACATAATTAACATACACAGTACATAAAATAATAACACTGACTATCTATCTATCTATCTATTAACAGACGCCTCAATCCCGAACGGGGTGGCCACAAACAAATCGCCTCCATGTCATTCTGTCCCCTGCCATTTCACTACCACGCTCCCAACTCACACCCCCCTCTCTCATATACCTCTCCACTCCATCCCTCCATCTCATCACAATAACAGTAATAATAACTTAGTCGTACAGTGCTTCCTCCAATTTTGCGAGAATATGGTCAACAAAAAACCTCGCAAAATCGAAATTCGCAAAGTTTAAACAATTAAATATATGCAATAAAGGTAAATTGGTCGACATCACCCCAAGGTAAGCACTTTTTCCCACTCTTTCTCTCAACTCTACCTCTTAATTTTATGATGATAAGTGAAACAAACATGGACTGATGTATTGTACAGTAATATTATTATGAAAACATCATAGGTAAGAAACATAAAAAAAAAAAAAATGCATATTTACAATGATGTGAAGACTGGCGTGGTGTACGGGACTGGTGGCGGGGCAAGGCTTGGGTGCGACTTCTGTGGTGTAAACAAACGTGGCGGGGCGGCAGAACACCGAACTAGGAGGCACAGTACGCCCAGCGAACCACGACGTCACTACTCCGCGCGGCAAAGTAGTGCGGGAAGACGACTTTCCCACCACTCGACCTCGCAAAGTGTGTGATCGGTCGCAAAGTTCATAAATGTTAAAAAATAAATTACTTGGAACTACCTTGCAAAATTGGTGATTCGCAAAGTTAGAGTTCGCAAAGTTGAAGGATGTACTGTATTTTGCTAGCTACAACCCTAAGAATGGTTGTTTAGACAGTTGTTGACAAGAATTTGGACGGTATGATAGAAGAAGATTAGAAAGCTGAGGAAAAAGAGGTAAATGAACAAGGAATGGAACACCACAAGGTGACCCAACCACACTCATCAGCTGACTGAGATACAAACACACAATCACTGATCTCGATCTTGGACTGAATCGGCAATTTTAATTGGAAAATATTTTAATCTTTATCACCATATAGGTTTGCACACCTAATTATTTGAAATTCAGTCAAAAATTTGTGCTTAATTTAATCATTAGCAGAAAATCAGGATGCATAGCGAAAATTTCTTAAAGTTAGCAGAATGTGTTTTGCCTCTAGCCTAACAACTCGCCCTGATGGACTTTTGTAATAAATATCGATTTATGATGCAGATACATTTTTTTTTTTTTACTCAAAATAAATATTTATGCAAAATAGAAGTCTGTCAAGGTGTGCTGACGATCTGAAGGGGAAATGTCTGCTAACATTTGGCCAACCACTGATCAGCTGACCGAGATACAAACACTGACGATCTCAAGGGGAAATATCTGCTAACATTGGCGTATTTTAGCTCTGAAACCTAATTTTTTAATTAAGTAAAAATTTTTAAATGTAGAGAGGAGGAGAGAGGTGAAAAGATTAGTAAGAGAGAGTAAGAAGAGAGTGGATGAGGAATTTGGAAGGAATTTGAGTGTAAAGTGGAGGGAATGTCAGAAAACGTTCTGGAAGGAGGTAAAGAGAGCTAGACAGGGTGCCAACGAAGTCAGTGGGGGTGTGAAAGATAAAAATGGTAGATTACTTGTGAAGAGACAAAAAGTAAACAGATGGAGAGAACACTTTAATGAACTGTTGAACATAGAGAATGAAAGTAATGCAAGTATAAGTGGCTGGGGAATGGCAGGGAGAAGGAGGGTTGTGAGAAGAGAGGAAGAAATCAGTAGGATGGAAGTGGTGGAAGCAATGAAGAAAGTTAAAATGGGGAAAGCCCCAGGAATTGATGGAGTGTGTGGCGAAATGCTGAAGCATGGGGGAGAGATAGTAATAGAATGGATGTGGAAGGTGTGCAGATTGGCTTGGGAGGAGGGTAGAGTCCCGGAGGATTGGAAGTCAGGTATAATTATTCCTCTGTACAAAGGAAAAGGCGATAAAAGCAGTGTGTGGTAATCATTGGGGCATTTGCCTTCTCAGTGTAATAGGAAAAGTATATGGTAGGATACTTATTGACAGAGTTAGGGAAATTACTGAGGAATTAGTTGGAGAAGAACAAGGAGGTTTTAGGAAGGGAAGAGGTTGTGCAGACCAGATATTCATTCTTAGATCCTTAGTGGAAAAGTTTCTAGAGAAGGGCAAGAAGTTGTATGCAGCCTTTATGGATCTGGAGAAAGCATATGACAGGGTGGATAGACAAGGTTTGTGGAAGGTATTAAGAATATATGGAGTGGATGGGAAGTTGTTGAAGGCAGTGAAGAGTATGTATGAGGGTGCTAAGTCTGCAGTGCGTGTGGATGGCAAACTGAGTGAATCTTTCCATCTGAAGGTTGGATTGAAACAAGGATGTGTCATGTCTCCATGGTTGTTCAATCTGTATATGGATGGGGTTATAAAAGAGATACAAGGTCGGGCAGTGGATGTTGGAGTGGCCCTAGTGAGAGAGGGCAGTGTTTGGAAACTCCCTGTACTGTTGTTTGCAGATGATACTGTGTTGTTGAGCGAAGATGAAGGGGAGCTGCAAGGCTTGGTAGATGAGTTTGGGAGAGTGTGTAAGAAACGGAATCTAAAGGAGAATGTAGGGAAGAGTAAAGTGATGGTCTTCGAGAGAAGTGAAGCCAGTGAATGTACAGTGAGATTGGATGGGAAGGATATGGAGAATGTGAGTGAATTTAAGTACTTGGGCAGTGTGATGAGTAAGGATGGAAGTCTGGAGGGTGAAGTGCTCGAAAGGGTGCAGCAGGGAAGGAAGGTTGCTGGTTCGTTGAAAGCAGTGATAAGAAACAGGGAGGTGAGCATGGAAGTGAAAAAGTTGTTACATGACAGTATTGTGATACCAACTCTGACATATGGAAGTGAAGCTTGGACACTGTTGGAAGGGCAGAAGTCAAGAGTGAGAGCAGTGGAAATGAGTTATTTGAGAGGAGCATGTGGAGTCACGTGGAGAGACAGACTAACAAATGAGGAAGTGAAGGAGCGTTGTGGTGTGGTTGAGGACGTGATGGGAAGCGTTAGGAGAAACACGTTAAGGTGGTTTGGTCATGTGGAGGGGATGGAGAGTGAAAGACTGACGAGGAGGGTGTATGTGAGTGAGGTGGAGGGGGCAAGAGGGAGGGGGAGGCCAAGGATGAGATGGAGGGATGGAGTGAAGAGGTATATGAGAGAGGGGGGTGTGAGTTGGGAGCGTGGTAGTGAAATGGCAGGGGACAGAGTGACATGGAGGCGATTTGTTTGTGGCCACCCCGTTCGGGATTGAGGCGTCTGGCAATAGATAGATAGATAGACAATTTTTTTAGTGGATTTCAGATACACTGTAATCAGGTGTGTATGAGCCACTGTGGCAAAAAAAATTTAAATATTTTCCAGTGAAAAGTGCCAATTTGGTATTTATTCACAATGAGTTAGGTGAGGTAAGTGAGTAGGAATGGATCCCATTGAGTTTGTCTGTAAGATTTTTTTTTTTTAATTACTTATGAATTTTATTGTGTCCCAGCCTTCCTTAAATTTTACTGTGTTATGCAATAAACTATTTAGAGTGGCATTTGAGAAAGGTAAGAGGCAAATGGAATATTGCCACAATTAGGAACTGGTGGCGTGAAGCAGGTTGGTGGACAAGATGTGTTTCATGTATGAAAATACAGGTATCTTCTTGTGTGTGTTACAAATGGCCTTTATCAAGTCAAAACCTTGCTAAAATTATACTGTGTTGTGCAGCAGACTGCTTATAGTTTTATGAGAGAATAATAGCCAGACTTTTGTGAGAATCCCGGACTTGTACAAGCATTTGTCTGGCATTTGATAATATTGTCCAGCCTCAGCCCGTGTCTGGGAAATCCAAAATCTGGGAAACATAGGTCTGCCAAATTGAGGGTCAAGTGTATTTAATTTAAGATACCAGTGTCCCCCTTGGGGAAAAAAAATTACCATCTGGTCGTTCAAATGCAGGTGTTGATGACATTCAAATGTAGCTGCTGATGAGAGATATGGGAGTGAGAGAAGAAAAACATAAACAGGACAGATGAAACTATGGAAAAGCAAACTCCATAAGACATTATTTTGGTAATGTAGAAGGGAGCAAAATGACAATGACAGAAAACATCCATGAAATATAAGGAATTATGATGAACATTTATGAAGAGGGTACAAGCGGACATATAATAAAATTTGCTATCCAAACGGAAAGGAAATAGGAATGGTTTAATTATAGACGTACGAAGGCACGGGAAAAAAGAAATACTGTATGGAATACGTTATGATGTAGATATTGTGAGAGAGTCTGGAATGAATACAAGGAGACAAGAAACAACTCCTTAAAGATGTGAAGAAGAAATGAAATACTCGTATAAGACGACTATAGTAACAAAAATTAAGTAGGAACCAAATGCCAAACAAATTTGTTAATGGCAAAATGAAAGAAAGGGAAAAAGTAGGAAGACTGAGAGATGGGAAAGTGATATATGATACAGATGAGGATGTAAGTGAGATATTGAACTTCATTATTTGCAAATGAAGGTGAATTTATAGCATAAGGTGAAGAAGGAAGGAGTGAGCAGTTGGCTGAGACAGTAGCTGATAGACACAAAATGTTACAATCGATGAGTGAATAACATGTTAGAAAGGCCATGGGGCAAAATGGCACTGCTAGCTGGATATTAAAAGAATGTGCAAATCAATTGGTGCAATCAATTTATGATATTGTTATATGTTCACTGAACTCAGAAGAGTTGCCAATACACCAGAAATTACTAAATATAGAAAGCCAATTTATAAAGAAGGTGATAGAGAAGACCCACTTAATTATTGACCAGCACTATAGCATAAATGTGAAAAAATTATCAGAAAAAGGTGGCTTAAGTTCCTAGAAGCAAATGAGATAATAACAGAAAAATAATTTGGATTCTGGGAAGGCATATCATGTGTCACAAACATGCTGAGTTTTTACAGCAAAGTGGTGGAAATCATCTAGGAATGAGACAAGTGGGTGGATTGTGTCTATTTGGATTTGAAGATGGCATTTTCTTTTCTTCTTTTTTTTTTTTTTTATGCAAGGAAGAAGGAACCAAAGGCCATGGGCGCGCAACCTGTTCCTTCCAAGAAAAAGACATAAAAAATACAAAAGAGAGCCAAATTCCAGATCCGTTCATTCTGAGATGCCTGGACACACTGGAGATCATAGGAAGTAGGAAATACAGACAGAGGAAGACAGTTCCAGAGCTGACCAGTTGCATAAATGAAGGACTGAGATTAACGGTTAACTGTTGCATTAGAGAGTCGGACAGAAAAGGGATGAGAGGTTGTTGCTATACGGGTGCCACGTGCCCGTCGTAGGGGTGGAGGGATGCAAGCAGACAGTTCAGAGGAACAGTGGCCATTAAAGTGGCGACAAAAAAGAGATAATGATGCAACAGTGTGGTGAAGAGACAGAGGTTGAAGGGACCCAGTAAGAGGAGGAGAGTTAATGAGAAGAAAAGCCTTTGACTCCACCCTACTGAGAAGAGCTGTATGTGGGGAGCCTCCCCACATATGAGAGTTGCACTCTACACAGGGGCGAAGAAAACCTTAAAGTCAACAACTGTGCAGGGGTAAAGAAGGTTCGGAGTCAGCTTAGCACACCTAATCTCTCGGAAGCAGATTTCACAAGAGATGTAATATGTTCTTTCCAAGATAAATCCCGAGTGAATGAAACCCCAAGCATGTTCAAGGACGATGCAGATTAAACATTAGTGGGTACTCCTATGGGAGACTACATCAGGTTGATGATGCATTAAAAACAACAAGATTATTTTTACCCAAGTCAGAGATACGAGCCAAGTCAGACATTAGGTGTGCCATAGCCTCATCCCTTGTTTGTTTAAGTAACTGCCGAGATGGAAGTTGCGGGAACCGAAAGGAAAGGTGAAGGGTGGAGTCATCAGCGTATGAATAGATAGAGTTAGATGTACAGCTCAGAAGGTCAATGATGAATAAAAGGAAGAGAGTTGATGATAGGACAGAGCCCTGAGGAACACCAGTGTTGATAGATCTAGGAGAAAAACGATGGCCGTCTACAACAGCAGCTATAGAACGACCAGAAAGGAAGCTAGAGATGAAGGCACAGACAGAAGGACAGAAACCGTAAGAGGACAATTTGGAAATTAAAGATTTATGCCAGACTCAATCGAAAGCCTTTGAGATGTCAAGTGCAATGACACAACTTTTGCCAAAATACCGAAAGGAAGATGACCAGGAGTCTGAAAGGTAGGTGAGAATATCGCCAGTGGAGCGACCCTGACGGAACCCATATTGACGATCAGAAAGAAGGTTACGATAGGAAAGATGATTTAAAAATTTTCTGTTAAGAATAGACTCAAATACTTTTGAGACACAGGATGTTAACATGCCCAGTCCCAACCGGTTTTTTACCCACCCTACCCCCAGATCCCGACCGATTTTCAACTTTTTTTTTTTTTTGGGCTAAAACCTCCGCTTTTGGTGAGAAACATCGAAAATTCATAGAGAAATCGCCCTCCTGAGATTAAAAATGTTTTTACAGGTGTCATTTAGCCTTATGGTTTCCTTCTTTTTCAGGGTACCTGGCTAAAGAAAACAAACTATGGAAGGGTTAACTGATTCAAGCCACTTTAATTTACATATATATTTATTTATTTGGTACAAATTTATGTGTAGTACAAGTCTATATTGGTTTTCACACAATAATATAGGTGGTAAAAGCATTGTTCACTCACCCAAAACCCCAGTATATGGCACCTTCCTTTATGACATTACCACCTCATCACTTCTGTTTGTTTCTACCTCTAGCTTCTTTGTTTCTTTGTCCTCTACCTCAGGAATCAGTTTCACCATGAATTTTGTCATTGTAGAGACCGTGGGACAACATATCTTCACTGGCCAGGTTACTGCTAACAGGTGAACTGCCCAGTGTGGGGGGGATGGGGGGGACGGGGGTTAGGTGAGGCCAGGCAGTATCCCCACTTGACAGCACGTAGAGGAAGGTCTCCCACATATGCCTACCAAAAATCACCCACGAATGTTGAAAAATGTGCACACAATGGGCCTTGCAACTGAGTGACATACGATGCACGTCGGTGGGTCTGTCCGCGGAAAAAAGTAGCAACGTGCATCATATCTCGGAGGGACTCTGCGGGTTAAAGCAATTGGACGATAGTTAAAGGGTTGGGAATGATAACCCTTCTTTGAGACTGGCTGAATGAGAGCACACTTCCAGCAAGAGGGAAAGGTACAAGTTGGCAGACAAAGGCGAAAGAGTTTACCTAGGAAGGGTGTAAGTACAGAAGCACAATTCATGAGGACAACAGGAGGGATTTCATCAAGCCCATATGCCTTGTTAATACTGAGGCCAGTGATGGCAGAAAATACATCAACTGAGGAAATTTGAATGTCGGTCATGAGGAAGTCAGAGGTACAGCACCGGAGTCATCTAAGGTGGAACTGGAGAAAGTCTGAGCGAAGAGATTGCTTTATCAGTAGAAGAAATAGCTACTGAGCCATGAGAGTAGGAAAGAGGAGGGAAGGATGATGAGGTAAAGTTGTTAGAAAGGATTTTGGCAAGGTGACAAAAAGAGCGGGAAGAATCCGAGTTGGAGAGTTGAGAACATTTAGTGTGGATGAAATTATTTTTTGCAGAGCGAAGAACAGACTAAGCACGATTCCGGGCAGAAATATAAGAAAGATGTGATTCAGGGGTGGGTTGGCTCTGGTTCCTTTTATAGGCCCTCTCCTTGCTGTGGACAGCATTAGAACAAGCGTGATTAAACCAAGGCTTTCTTGCATTAGACAAAGGATATGAGAAAGGAATGTATGCTTTCATGCCCCTGAGAATAACCTCCATAATGCGTAAGGCACACGCAGATGGCTCCCAGCCATGGAAGCAATAACCATTCCAGGGAAAATCAAAGAAGTACTGCCTGAGGGCCTCCCAATCCACAGCTCCAAAGTGCCACAGACGACGTTTCTTTGGAGGGTCCACAGGCCACACAAAAGATTGCTATGGAATTAAAAACTATTGGAGAAAATGGGAAATTGCTAAAATGGATGGAAAGTTATTCCATTGGAAGACAAATGAGAACAGTTATAAGAGACAAGTATCCTTAATGGAAAGCGTGTGACTACTGGAGTGCCACAAGGTTCAGTTTTGGCTGCTATCATGTATTTCTGATACTGTATATGTAAGTGATATGCCAGATGGCTGAAGCAGTTATGTGTTTATAAGAGTGTTTGCAGATGATTAAAAAATTATGAAGTGAATGGTGACAGGATCCAGAACGGTGACAGATGTGAGGAGTCGTGAATGATCAGGATATTTCATACAGTTGGAGCCTGCCTTGGAAAATGGTGTTTAATGAAAAAAAAATGCCATTTCTAAAATGTAAATGTGGTAAAAGACTTAGTTATAACTGTAATATGGGATGAGAGAGGTGCAGCAAAGCAGGGGAAGAGAAAGATTTAGGAGTGACCATACAAGATAATCTATCACCACAGAAGCATATAAACTGATGCCCAGTATGAGAGTGGCTTTCAGCTATCTAGATGAGAAAATGTTGACAAAGATAACTGTGTCCTTGATAAAACTAAAATTAGAATATGCAGCAGTGATATGGTCACCACATTTGAAGAAGCATGTATTAAACTTGGAAACGGCACAGAGGATGGTGACTACAATGTTACCAAGTTTGAAAGAATTGTCTTATGAAGAGAAACTGAAGAAGCTGAAGCTACCAACACTCATAAATTTGAGGGAGAAAGGAAATACAGTAAACCCTTCATAAGTCGAGCTTTTAGAAGACGGAATCTTCAGGTAGCTGAACTCAGGCCAAGATCACATATGTAAGTAGGCCGAAATGTGGAAGTTTGGAGGTCACGCCATTCTTACTGTCATCTAGTGCTGAGAAATGCTTTCCTTTTGCCTTCTGCCTTGCCATGGAAGGTTCAAAACGTAAAAGAAGTGATAATGGCACCTCTAGTCGTGAGGAAATGAAGCTATTAAAAAAAAAAAAAAAAAAAAGTGTGTGTGTGACTTAGTGTTAAGTGATTATGATTAAAGTTCAGCACTATTATTACTGCAAGTGTTACATTGCAGTCTATTATAGTGGTTACATTTAAGTTTAGTTCTTAATGTTCGGTGAAATAAAACTGGGTACTGTTTAGAATGTTACGTTAAATCGTGAACTCAGCCACCTCCACAACCTCTGTCTCCAACAAAAGCTGCTGACGGATCTGTACTGTCTCTAACGAAAGGTAAATTAGGTGCACTGAATTATTTCTTTTTTGTCTTTATTCATTTATACACTGTATATGCTCTTTTAGTGTTGAAAAGACAAGTAATAAGTATTGTTTTTGCAATGTTGGGGGTGAAAATCCATCTCCAACACAAGCTGCAGACGGGTCTGTACTGCCTCTATGAATGATTTTCTACCAATTAACCACTTCAGTACCGTGACGTCTATTTCTACTTTATTTACGCTTCCTCCAACCGATTTTACGGCACTCAGGACTGGACTCTCGTACTGAAGGGGTTAACGAAGGCTGTACTAACCCCGTGCACTTCCACAGATCCTCCCTACACTGAATAAAATCGTCTAGTGGCTGCAAGAACTAAATGAAAATACACTCGGCACTGAAAGGGTTAAAGGTACAGTATATTAAATGCACTAAATTGTTTTTTCTCATAACTTATTTATTTATATATGCTCCTTTAACTGAGTGTTGAAAGAACAAGTACAGTAAACCCTCAATATAACAGACTTCAATAGACCGGAATTCGCTTTTATCGGACTCAAGGAGCTACCGGACTAAACTCCTATATATCGGAAAAAGTCCAATAAAGCCAGAAAGCAGTCCGGACTGCCTGACCACTTCAGCTGTTCACCACAATAAGACAAGTAAAAGACATGTTTTTCAGTGCACAGTACAGTATTATTATACCATTTGATTAATGTAGTGAAGGTATAACACAGTACAATACTGCAATGGTGGTGAAAACCACTGATGCAATCCGGACTAATGTCTGATATATCGGAAAAAGTCCGGATTAGCAGGGGTAAGTCCGGATGTCGCTTTTATCGGAATTTCGCATTTTTCGGACTAGCTTGGGCCCCAATTAGTCCGTTATAGTGAGGTCTTACTGTAATAGGTATTGTCTTAGCAATTTTGAAGGGCGAAAATTCGGTAAGACGGAATATTCGGTAATTCGAACCAGGGTACAGCCCCATATAGTTCGACTTATAAAGGGTTTACTGTATGATTAGGATGTTAAAAGATGCTACGAAACTGGAAGAGGTGGACAAAGAAGATCTGTCTGTTGATAATGGTGGAAGGACAAGAGCACATGAATATAAACTGGTTTTTTTTTTTTTTTTTTTTAATGCAAGGAAGATGGAACCAAAGGCCAGAACCTTGTAAGACTGTGCCCTCTAAGAAAAAACAAAAACAAGATGACAGACAGCCAAAATCAGGATCTGTTCATTTTGAAATTCCTGGACACATTGCATCTGAAAGACTGGAGGTCATTGGCAGTAGGAAGACAGTTCCAGAGTTGACCTGCTGCTTACATAAAGAACTAGGAGTAATGGTTAACTCTTGCATTAAAGAACTGGACAGAAATTGCATGAGAGTTTGTTGCCAGATGGGTG
This sequence comes from Birgus latro, assembly GCA_018397915.1. Lineage (NCBI taxonomy): Eukaryota > Metazoa > Arthropoda > Malacostraca > Decapoda > Coenobitidae > Birgus > Birgus latro. Next base: position 9,764 of record JAGKTI010006150.1, on the reverse strand, counting down.
CTACGTGCCCGCCGTAGCGGGGAGGGATGCAAGCAGACAGTTCAGATGAGCAGAGACCACTGAAGCAGCAATAGAGAAGAGATAAAGATGCAACAGTGCGGCGATGAGACAGGGATTGAAGGGAGTCAGTAGGAGGAGGAGAGTTACTGGGACGAAAAGCATCTGACTCCACCTTGTTGTGAGGAGCTGTATATGGGAAGCATCCCCACACATGAAAGTTGAACTCAACACAGGGGAGAATAAAGTTGTATAAAGTTAACAATTGTGCAAGGGTAATGAAGGCGCAGAATCAGCTTAGCACATCTGATCTCTTGGAAGCAGATGTTACAACAGATGTAATATGATCTTTCCAAGATAAATCCTGAGAAAATGAAACCCCAAGTATGTTTAAAGATGATGGAGAACTGAGTTCAATATTGATAAAAATTAGAGGATACTTCTGAGAAAGATTTTGATGGGCTGAAAGATGGAAGAAGTGAGTTTTTGAAGCATTAAAAACAACAAACTTTCACCCCAATCAGAGAAATGTGAAAAAAGTTTGGTTTCCCAAACAGAAGTACAGAAATTTTGATCAGTTAAGAGGAAATGGCAGGGGACAGAGTGACATGGAGGCGATTTGTTTGTGGCCACCCCGTTCGGGATTGAGGCGTCTGGCAATAGATAGATAGAAGGGGAGGAGGTGGTGAAAGCAATGAATATATGTGTGTTTAAAAGCATTCATTCATTCATTTGAATGAATGAATGCTTTTAAACACACATATGTTCATTACTTGCACCACCCTGGATAATTCAAGATATGAAGACAGGACAAAACGAGCTAAGCTCAAATCCCATATACTACACCTAGGTAAATACATAAAAACACACACACACACACACAGGACGTCATCAGCGGCACATGCAGATCGTGGGGAAAAAATGCAAAATCAGCAGCAAAAAGGAACCATGCCTGTTGTGAATATGAGAACTGAACACGTAAGTGGTGGTCCCATCTCATTTGAGTGAAAATAGGCCAGGGGTGTAGGTCAGATAAGAGCAAAATGCAGTGACAGTTTTAAATTTTGTACAACTGCACCATGGCAGAGAGAAGCAGTCCATTGTTTACATCCAGTGATAATGAGTTCGCGAGGTTCTCCAGAGAAGAACAAAACAACGGAAGTAACACAATGAACTAAACAAGAGTAACAAGCATGGAGAAAATGGCTGACAACAATGCCCATGAATTAAAACAGGTATGGGCAATAAAAAGCAAATTTCAAGAATGAACCTAGGAACAGGAGAGGGAGATAAAGGAGTTGAGAAGTAAGTTAGAGAGTGTCAGCTCACGCAGTGCTGACCAGGACAGAAGGTATCTGAATTAAAAGCAGGTAATGAATCAGCCACACGTGAAATAAAACAGCTTGAATGGGAAAATAAGAGGCTAGAGGAGGAAAGGGACAAGATAAAATGTAAACCTGATGTGCATGAATCTAAAACTAAGATGCACGAAGAACATATCAAGGAAATCCAAGGGGTGGAAGAAAACTCAGTAGGAAGATAAAATAAGTCTTAAGGATATTTTAGAAAAACAGAGAAAGGAAAACCAGGAAATGGTGGAGAAGGAAGTGGTAAAGGCACTAAAAAGAAAAGAATCACTTATCAGAGATGAGGCAGACAAGAAAAAATGCGTGATTATCTTAGGTTTGAAAGAAAAACCGATACCAGAGAGGTCAGAAAGAGAAAGGGAAGAACTAAGAAAGGCAAAGGAAATAGTGTCAATAGTTATGAAAGGAAATTATGAAACCCAAGAGGTGATCGAAGAAGTGTTTGGGCCGGGATACTATGTGGAGTGAGAGGCAAGGCCACTAAAAGTAAAATTTCAATCTCAGGTCACAGTAAATGAAATAATCAACAAGACTTGGAAATTTGCACTTAAGGAAGGATTCAAAAATATCTGGAAAAAGAGAGATGCAAATGAGGAAGAGAGGGCTAAAATAGAGGAACTTGTTATGGAAGCTAGGGAAAAAAATGACAAGAGAATGGAGGAAGAGAAGACAGAGCTCTATTGGAGAGTTATGGATCACAAATTGAGGAAATGGTATTGAAGCAGAGAGGGAGACAGGGCTGAATAAAAAATAAAGGAAAAAGACTTGGCTAATGTAGATGGTCTAATCTCAGCAAGACTAGAAGTAGATGACTTCTTGAGGGTAAATGAGCCAGACATTATGTGCTTTGTAGAGACCAAACTAAGAGAGATTATTGAAATCCAAATGGGAGATGGGAAATACAAACTATGGAGAAGAGATAGAAAAGAAAAAATAGGAGTGATGATAGCAGTGAAAAACAGCCTAAATGTGGATAGTGTGGAACTGAGAGATGGTATGGATGAAGAGATAAACATGGTAATAGAAACCAGAAGGAAAGGCAAGAGAGACATCGCAGTAGCATACATCCCACCCAAGACATGGGCATGGAATGAGGGGGAATATCAGGAAATGTTGATGGACATAGTTAGATACCTACAGAAAGTGTCTGAAGAAAGCAGCAACATAATCCTGATGTGGGACTATAATTGTAAAGAGGTAAATTGGAAGGAGTGGGACTCAGGAAGTAGAGAAGATTCATGGGGTAGTATAGTTAAATAATGTAATGGATAATGTAATGACCCAGCAGATTAAAAAGGAGACAAGATGTGAAGGTGATGACACACCACCAAGACCAGATATAATTCTAACCAAGGAACCTGATGCAACTGAATCTCTGAAATATCTGTGTCCTATAGGAAAAAGTGATCATGGAGTTCCAACAGATGGAAGGAAATGGGGAGACAAGAGATGAGCTACACAGGCACGGAAGATACAACTTTGGGAAAGCAAACTTTACAGGACTGAGATAATTTTGTGGACTGGCATGAATTCTGGGAAACAAGAGAGGTACAGAAGATGTGGGATATATTTCTAGACTTCTATAATGCGAGTGTGGAAAAGTATGCGCCAAAAGTTAGTGGGAAAGAGAACTGGAGAAATGACTGGTTCAACAAAAAGTGTATGACAGCAGAAAAAAGAAAGGGATAAGGCATGGAACAAATGAAGAAAGAGAGGTAATGACAGAAAAAAGAAAGAATATAAAAGAACTAGAGATGAATATACAAGAATACATAGAGAGGAAGAAACTCCAAAAAAAAAGGTATACGGTAGCTGACAAATGTAAAGAACCTAAAATGTTTTAAAGGTTTGTTAACGGCAAATTGAAAAAAAGGAAGGAATTAATAAGCTGAAAGTAAAGGGAGATGTCTACAGGGATGCAGTTATGCAAGCTGAAATAATGAACAAATGCTTCCAATCAGTCCTCACTAGAGAAAGTGAATTTGTGGAGGAGGAGGGAGTGACTAGAAATGTAGTGTTGAAGGATGTAAAAGTTGAAGTGCAAGAGGTATACAAATTACAGGAAACTCAAGATATGAGGAAGGCCCCAGGACCAGATGGAATCTCTAACTGGATACCTTATCCAAAGGAATGAAGAACAACTGGCGGATGAGACTCATGGTTTAATTGTGTTCTCTGGAAGAAGTGACAGTGCCTCAGGAATGAAAGAGGCCCAATATGGTACCAAATTATAAGGGAGGGAACAAGGAAGAACCCGTGAATGATAAACCAGTGTCCCTGACCAGCATGGTCGCAAAGTTGTGCGAGAGGATCCTGAAAGACAGATGGGTAAAATATCTTGAGGAGATGGACATTTTGGCAGAAAGTCAGTTTGGATTTACAAGTGGAAGGTCACGTGTTTCCAACTTGCTGAGCTTCTACTCAAGGGCGATAGATGTGCTACGGCAGAGAGTAGTGTATATTTAGATTTGGAGAAAGCCTATGACATGGTACCCCACAAGCGAATAATGTGGAAATTGAAACACACAGGAGGACTGAAGAGGAATCTCTTGGAGTGGATGAGAGACTTCTTAAGAGACAGGCAGATGAGGACAGTACTAAAGGACAGGATGTCTGGATGAAGGGAAGTAACAAGTGGAGTCCCACAGGGCTCGGTGTTAGTGCCCGTAATGTTCTTGATTTACGTAAACGATATGGTAGATGGAAAGAACAGTTATGCAAGTCTGTTTGCTGACAATGCAAAGATCATGAGGAGGGTAGAAGTTGAAGAAGACTGTAAAATGCTGCAGGAGGACCTGGATAGGATTCATGACGAGCTGAATGTGGGAAATGAAATTCAATGCAACAAATTTTAAAATACTGTATTGGAAATGGGTAAAATGATCCATAGGTATACGTGGCGAGTGATGAGAAGGGTGGATGGTGAACTGAATGAATGGAAGGCAATGATTGATTATGTGTGTGTGGATGAAAGGATGAGGTGTGTAATGGATGCAAGAGTGTACAGTACAAAGGTTGGGGAGTGGACTTTCAGACCACCACTCGGTGGCAGTCAGAATCTAAGTCCAAACAAAATGGAGAAAGAGAAGAAGGGAAGGACAAGAGGAAGCAGTTCTTACATGGAGGGTAGAAAAGTTACAAGAGGATGGAAAAAAGGCAGAACATAAAAGGGAAGTGGAGGAGCGATTGGATAAATATATATTGGAGCAGATGGGGGACATGGAAGGTGTGTGTAAGATATTCACAGAAGAAATCTGTGCAGCATGTGAGGTGGTGTGTGGGGTGAAGAGAAGACGAAAAAGGATTCAGGGAAAAGCATGGTGGACTGAAGAGGTGAAAGAGGCTGTGGCACAAAAAAAGAAAGCATATAATGAATGGATGAGGTACAGGGGCGTCGAAGAAATTGAGAGGCGGAAGAAAGAGTTATATGTTGAGAAGAGAAGAGAGGTGAAAAGATTAGTAAGAGAGAGTAAGAAAAGAGTGGATGAGGAATTTGCAAGGAATCTAAGTGTAAAGTGGAGGGAATGTAAATGTTCTGGAAAGAGGTAGAGTTAAACAGGGTGCCAAAGAAGTTAGCTGGAGTGTGAAAGGTAAAAATGGTAGATTACTAGTGGAGAAGGGAGAAAAAGTGAACAGATGGAGAGAACACTTTAATGAATTGTTAAACATAGAGAATGAAAGCGATGCAAGTATAAGCAGCTGGCAAATGGCTGGGAGAAGGAGTGATGTGGGAAAAGAGGAAGAAATCTGTCGGATGGAAGTGGTGGAAGCAATGAAGAAAGTTAAAATGGGGAAAGTCCCAGGAACTGATGGAGTGTGTGGTGAAATACTGAAGCATGGGGGAGAGATAGTAATAGAATGGATGTGGAAGGTGTGCAGATTGGCCTTGGAGGAAGGAAGAGTCCCGGAGGATTGGAATTCAGGTATTACTCCTCTGTACAAAGGAAAAGGGGAAGAGGGAGTGTGTGGTAATCAAAAGGGAATTTGCCTTCTTAGTGTAATAGGAAAAGTATATGGTAGGATACTTATTGACAGAGTTAGGGAAATAACAGAGGAATTAGCTGGAGAAGAGCAGGGAGGGTTTAGGAAGGGAAGAGGTTGTGTAGACCAGATATTCATTCTTAGATCCTTAGTGGAAAAGTTTCTAGAGAAGAGAAAGAAGTTGTATGCAGCCTTCATGGATCTGGAGAATGCATATGACAGGGTGGATAGAAAAGGATTGTGGAAAGTACCGGTATTAAGAATATATGGAGTAGATGGTAAGCTGTTGAAGGCCGAGAAGAGTATGTATGAGGGTGCTAAGGCTGCAGTGAGTGTGGATGGTGAACTGAGTGAATATTTCCATTTGAAGGTTGGATTGAAACAAGGATGTGTCATGTCTCCATGGTTGTTCAATCTGTATATGGATGGGATTATAAAAGAGATATAAGGTAGGGCAGTAGATGTTGCAGCAGCCCTAGTGAGAGGGGGCAGCATTTGGAAACTTCCTGTATTGTTGTTTGCAGATGATACTATGTTGTTTAGTGAAGACGAAGGGGAGCTGCAAGACTTGGTAGATGAGTTTGGGAGTGTGTAAGAAATGGAATCTAAAGGTGAATGTAGGGAAGAGTAAAGTGATGGTCATCGAGAGAAGTGAAGTCAGTGAATGTACAGTGAGACTGGATGGGGAGGATATGGAGAATGTGAGTGCATGGAAGAGTAAAGTGATGGTCATCGAGAGAAGTGAAGTCAGTGAATGTACAGTGAGACTGGATGGGGAGGATATGGAGAATGTGAGTGCATTTAAGTATTTGGGTAGTGTGACGAGTAAGGATGGAAGTTTGGAGGGTGAAGTGCTTGAAAGGGTGCAGCAGGGAAGAAAGGTTGCTGGTTCCCTGAAAGCAGTGATAAGAAACAGGGAAGTGAGCATGAAAGTGAAAAAGCTGCTACATAACAATACTGTATTGTGATACCAACTCTAACATATGGAAGTGAAGCTTGGACCCTGTTGGAAGGACAGAAGTCAAGAGGGAGAGCAGTGGAAATGAATTATTTGGGAGAAGCATGTGGTCATATGGAGAGACAGACTGACAAATGAGGAAGTGAAGGAGTGTTGTGATGTGGATGTGATAGGAAGCGTTAGGAGAAACACACTGAGGTGGTTTGGCCATGTGGAGAGGATGGACAGTGAGAGACTGACAAGAAGAGTGTATGTGAGTGAGGTGGAGGGGGGGAGAGGGAGAAGGAGGGCAAGGATGAGATGGAGGGATGGAGTGGAGAGGTATATGAAAGAGGGGGGTGTGAGCTGGGAGCAGTTCAGTGAAATGGCAGGGGACAAAGCGACATGGAGGTGATTTGTTTGTGGCCACCCCTTACAGGATTAAGGCGTCTGGCAATAGATAGATAGATAAATGGTAAAAGTACCAAGAGACCATCACTGAACTATTTGATGGGTAATGAACTCATCACAAAAGCAAGAGAAGAGAAGGACTTGGGAGTGCTGGTCCAGGATAATTTGTCACCTAAAAAACACATTAACAAGATAGTCAAAGAGACATATAATCTCTTGAGTAACAAAAGAGTAGCATTTCATTATATGGATGAGGAGATGTTGAAAAAACTGATAGTGAACATGATCCGCCCCAGGTTGGAATATGAGGCATAAGTGTGGTACCCACATAAAAAGAAAGATATAAACAAGATTGAGGGAATACAAAGAACAGCAACCAAGATGGTCCCCAACCTGGCAGATCTGTTATACAGGGAAAGGCTGGAAAAACTAGACCTGCCTTCCTTAGAAGAAAGGAAAGGGGTGACATGTTTGCAGTGTTCAGTGCCAGGATGGGAATAGAAAAAACTTACAGAGTAGAAAAAATTTAGAAGACATGTTATGTGCTGGAGGTGGGGCTGGAGCTAGCTCTGTCGCTAGGGTGAGAAGAAGTTCAGGGAGCTGTTGCCTCTCCTGACACTGAGAGGGCTTTCCCTACGTGCTAAGGGAGCTTTGTATGCAGCATGTGTTAGAAGTGTAATAATGAATAGTAGTGAGACCGGGGCAGTAAAGGGAGAGGATATTCGCAAGCTCAAACGTACTGAAATGGCAATAATTAGGTGGATGTGCAGTGCGTTCCAGAGTGCAAGGCCTGGGGAGGAGGCTAGGTTAACGATGGAAGAGTTGAGAGGTAGGATGGGACTGGAGTGTATTGGTGTTTTGATGAGGAGGTAGACTGAGGTGGTTTGGACATGTGGAGAGGATGGGGGATGACAACAGGGTGCAGAAAGTGAGAAGCGTTAATATTAGGGGTGGGGTTGCGAGGGGTAGACCAAAAAAGACCTGGGATGAGGTCATTAAGTGTGACTTCAGGGTTAAGGGACTGAACAGAGACGTTACCAGAGATCGAGCAGCATGAAGAGCCGCCGTTAGGTGACCAAGGCCAATGCATGCAATCATGTTGGAGCCTTTGAAAACAAAAATGAAAGAAGATCCGTTTGTATGGATGGGAGTGTAACAAGATAACACGTAACGAAACTGAAAAAGCCAAGCTGCTTAAAGGATATCATGAAATATATTTTCCATATACAGTAAACCTTGCATAAGCCGAACTTTTAGAAGCCGGAATCTTCAGTTAGCCGAACTCAGGCCGAGACCACGTATGAAAGTAGGCCAAAATGCAAAAGTACGGGGAGAAATGGCGCCAAGCGGACTCATGGCGCCAGTCTGCTGCTTGCTTTTGGAGACGGTAGTTGCGCCATTCTTACTGTCATTTAGTGCTGAACAGTGCTCTCCTTTTGCCTTCTGCCTTGCCATGGAACGTTCATAGCTTAAAAGAAGTGATACTGGCACCTCTAGTCATAAAGGAATGAAGCTAAAAAAAAAAAAAAAAAATGTGCGCGTGTGACAGTGTAGTGATCATGATTAAAGTTCAGTACTATTATTACTGAAAGTGTTACATTGCAGTCTATTACAGTGATTACATTTAAGTTTAGTTCTTAATATAGAGTGAAATAAATACTGGGTACTGTTTAGAATTTACGTTAAAGTGTGAACACACCCACCTCCACCAACTCCGTCTCCAAAACAAAACAAACTGCCGAACTTCAAAGAATCTAATGCCTCTAATGAAAGGTGTTACACTGCAGTCTATTACAGTGATTACATTTAAGTTTAGTTCTTAATACAGAGTGAAATAAATACTGGGTACTGTTTAGAATTTACGTTAAAGTGTGAACTCAACCACCTCCACTACCTCCGTCTCCAAAACAAAACAAACTGCCAACGAATCTACTGCCTATAACGAAAGGTGTTACACTGCAGTCTATTACAGTGATTACATTTATGTTTAGATCTTAATGTAGAGTGAAATATATACTGGGTACTGTTTAGAATTTAAGTTCAAGTGTAAACTCAACCACCTCCACCACCTGCGTCTCCAAAACAAAACAAACTGCCGACAAATCTACTGCCTCTAACGAAAGGCAAATTATGTTTTTTTTTTTTTTTATGTGTCAGACTCTGGGCATAGGCTTCACAGCCTGCTATCAAGGCCCAGTCGTCCTCCTACAATCTACATGTCACCACTTCGGCGCTTAACACCGACCGTCCATATTGAATACATGCTAGGGCTGTCTCATACAGGACTGGTGAATTGGTATTAGCGGGGTCATTTTTACGACATGTCGACGGGTCTTCTGGTAGATCAGTAAAGCCTGATTTAATGAAATTCAAATCCTTAAACTGTTCCCTGCACCAGCGAGGATTCGAACCTGGGTCCCACGGGACCGCAAGCCAACTCTCTACCGATCGAGCTACCGCCTCCCCGAAATATGTGCACTGAATTCTTTCTTTTTTGTCTTGATTAATTTATACACTGTATATGCTCCTTTAATGTTAAGAAGTAAAGTAATAAGTAATGTTTTTGCAATTTTGGGGGGTGAAAATCCATCTCCAACACACGCTGCCGACAGTCTGTACTGCCACTGTGAATTATTTTCTACCAATTAACCACTTCAGTACTGTGATGGCTATTTCTACTTTATTTACGCTCCCTCCAGCCGATTTTATGGCACTCAGGACTGGACTCACATACTGAAGGGGCTAACGAAGGCTGTACCAACCCTGTGTACTTCCACAGATCCAACCTACACTGACTAAAATTGTCTGGTGGCAGCAAGAACAAAATGAAAATACACCCAGCACTGACGGGGTTAAAGGTATATTAAATGCACTAAATTGTTTTTTGTCATAACTTATTTATATATGCTTCTTTAATTTAGTGTTGAAAGGACAAGTAATAGGTATTGTCTTAGCAATTTTGGGGGGTGAAAATTCGGTAATTTAGCAATTTTGGAGGGTGAAAATTCGGTAATTTGGACCAGGGTAGAGCTAAATATAGTTCAGGTTATGAAGGGTTTACTGTATATATA
>JAGKTI010006149.1:22959-41826 GCA_018397915.1 Birgus latro | reverse complement strand
ATTTCCTACTTCCTATGATCTCCAGTCTTTCAATCGCAGTGTGTCCAGGCATCTTGAAATGAACGGATCTTGAATTTGGCTCACTTTTGTATTGTTTTTGCTTTTTCTTGGAAGGAACAGTATGCAGGCCTGTGGCCTTTGGTTCCTTCTTCCTTGCATTTAAAAAAAAAAAAAAAAAAGGACATGAAGGAAGAATAACACCTTGCACTAAGTCAATGATGAGGCAGATGCAATATCAGAGGAAGTGAAAGAAACCTTTATTAACATAGGAAAACAACTAACATTTTGCTAATACTGTGCTGAGAATTGAACCCATGTCTTTCAGACGAGAACCGGGCAATTTTCCACTGTATCGCGGTCAGTTAAAAGTTATGTCACCTTGTCACATGCTTGTAACCAAGGTACTGACACTCCGCACTGTGGAGCTGAAATGGAAGAGACAACCCCCCCTGGCACTCGGGTAAGTAGAAGCTTTTAATTACTGTATACCCAAAGCACATCCGTCAATTCACAGTGATGAAAGAAACCTGTATTAGCACAGGAAAAATCAACCAACATATTACCAATACACTAAACTCTCAACTATTCTGCATAATCCAGCAAACCCCCACATCGGATAATGCAGAATGCCAGATATTGCATAGGTACCCCCAGTCGGCTATCCATTCAGCGTCGAGCCAGATAATGTGTCACTATCCATCTTGACCCTCTATCCTAAAAATTCTCTTACAATGTTACCCCTGAGTAAAAGATAAAAATCAATCTTAAAATACAATACAGTATTGGTACAGTACATATAGTACAGTAATACAGTACATAATATAATCATAATCATACTGTACTCACCTAGTGTTGGTATTGATGGAAGGTAGATACAGATATGTCCTCACTATACAGTAGTCAGAGCACTAGGACACAAAGCACTGAGGGACCACATGGTTACTAGCAGCACTACAGCAACAAGTAAGGCATGGGAGGCCACGGACTGTCACAGCTCCAGGGTTTAGCCACCATGTGAGTCGCAAGAGCAGTGCGCACAGATAGGTCCTTACTGTATGGTGTCCACGGGAGAGACTGAGAGAGCGACGGTAGGCTCGGCACACTGGGTGGGCCACTTCCACAACAACACATTGTGATTGGCTGGCACGTTGCAGGGTCTGCCCGCATGCCGATTGGGTCCTGTGTCTGATCGGGATGATACACCTCACCACTGGAAAGTGCATAGTACTGCCAGTTGCCTCCTGTTTTTGAGCCGGATAATGTTTAATAGAGCCGAGCAAAAATCTCCAGATATTGTGGTGATGGATAATTGAGAGTTTACTGTACAGTATTGTGCTGGGAATGGAACCTGGGACTCTCAGATAAGAGTCAGGTAGCTTTCCACTGTACCACAACCAAGTAAAAGTTGTCTCACCGTGTCACTTACTTGTCATCAAGATAGCCATGCCCAGCACTGTGGGCCTGAAAGGGAAGAGACAACCCTGCTGGAACTTGGGGGTAGTGGGTGGACTGGCATGGCAACGCCTGAGCAGTGTTCGAGAAGACTGACAACCTCAATGAAGTATTAACCCATCACGTCCCAACCGATTTCCCACCTCCGATACCCCCCAGTCCCGAGCATTTTTGGGAAAAAATTTTTTTGGCTAAAACATCTGCTTTTGTTGAGAAACAAAGGAATATGAACAAGAAAGTGGTTACCTGGATCCCCAAGTGGTCAGAACAGGTGAGCCCCCTGGTGCAGGTATCGTATTCTGTCACTGACAAGTCTGGCTCGCACGTTTTCAACGGTAGGTAATTTTGGGAGAAACAACCAATAACACATCAACATTTATTTATTTTGAACTAATAAACAATAAGAAAAACAATATAAGGGTTTTCAATGAGATATATAGGAAAAATAAGGATTGTTCCATTGCATGAGTATAGCGAGTTTGGTCACTTTTGTCACATTGAGTCACTAAATTTCTTGTTTCAGGAAACATATCATTTTATCTACTTGTATATTACTCCTTCAATGACATTTTAGCATATTTGACTTTATGTAAATGGTTTCAGCTGTTTACACTCATTACTATGATATTTAGCATAATGATAGCGTATATTTTCATACTCAGCGCACTCACTATGACTCCTCTTTCAACATACATAACCTTTTTTATAGTTTCATATTATTCTTTCAATGACATTATAACAGTTTACACCCAGTGTAAATGTTTTCACTTATTTACAATCCTTATGACAATATTTACCGCACTGCTAGTGCATAATCACGTAGCAAGCACACTCGCTACCACTCGTGTTTCGACATAGAATGTTTTTCTGCACTAAAATAATAATTTTCAACTAATATTATACCTGTTTACACTTTATACTAATATTTACATATATATATATATATATATATATATATATACATATGCCTTATATTTGCACTGAGTGTCAGAATATCGCACCTTTATACACTCGCTAGGAATGTTTCAACTTAGAATATATTTATGCACTAAAATAATAATTTCCAACAAATATTATACCTGTTTCCACTTTATACTAATATTTACATATTCACTGGCCTTATAATTACACTGAGCATCAGAATATTGTACCTTTATACACTCGCTAGGAGTGTTTCGACTTTATATATTTATGCACTAAAATAATAGTTTTCAACTAATATTATACCCGTTTCCACTTTATACTAATATTTACATATTCACTGGCCGTATAATTACACTGAGCATCTGTATGTCACATATTTTCCTGAGAATGAGCATCCTATCGCTATCACACCATCTCAGAACTGCATCATTGTGTGGTATTCCCTGAAACAGGGGTGAAGGCATAGACCCATGTCACTCTCTACGCACTCATAACGGGTGTCGTTTCTCTGAGTGTTGGGTGTCACTCGGGAATTACCACACACATGACACCTCCGTTGGGACCTAGGTCTGTTTGGTTGTGGAGGGATAGGAGTGGCAAAGTGGCGGCCGGAAATTCTCAGGGGAGTTTGGGTGGTAGGGGCAGTGCGGGGTCGTTGCTGAGTTCTCTCCTCACCTTTCTTGGCTATAATTTCCCTGCCAAGCTCCCTGATAAACCCTTCAAAGGTTTCCTGCACACCTGTTGTCATGGCATGCAGGTGATGGCAAATTAGGGCAGTTATGTCGAGCAGGTGAAAGAAGAGCTTTTTGTACCACTCCATCGCGGTCCTGGCACACTCAGCACTCGATATCATGGAGTCTGGTCCACGAGGCGCATATTGAATTTATAATCCAGCACACACTCAGGTTTCCAGATGCAGTGCCTGCTCTCGCTGCGGTAATCCACGGACTCTGTGCGGTGCATCAGAGGACAGTGAACCATCGATAAGAGGCAGACTTCTCTGTTATGGTTCCACACTGTTGCTAAGATGTTATTAGCCTTGAAGAATACCACCTCATTTTTCTCTAGTTTCCGCCCGACCTTGACCATGTGACACCGGTTCACCTTTACCGTACCACAGAGTCCCATGTCATGCAGGTGTAGATAACGAGCGAGAAGAGGGCTAGTGTACCAGTTATCGAGGTAGAGTATGTGACCACGATGACGGTACTCTTCAATCATTGTCTTCACCACTGCTCCCGAGAGTCCAATACTGCAATCATCTATTATGTCTGTATGTGCACCAATGTACAAGACTATGTCTTGCACATAACCAGTCCTACAGTCACACATAACAGAGATCTTGAATCCAAAATGGTGCCTTTTGCTGGGTGTATACTGGCAAAAAGAAATTTTGTCTCCACAACACGAGACTCTTGTCTAAGACAAGGTCTCTATAGGGATAAAATGAGGAACGGAATGTTTGTCGTAGGTGATCAAAAACCAACCTAATTCGCCTCATCTTGTCTGTGTCATTTTCATTGGCAGGATCATCAGCATCATAAAAGTGGAGGCGGCTTAGAATTTGCTGGAACCGACTATGGGTCATGATCTTGCCAAATATTGGTGTCTGCATGAGAGGGCCCATAGTCCAGTATGACGGAATTCTGTTTTTACGTAAAATACCCATCAAAAGTACCAGGCAAATAAATATGAACATCTCTGACAGGGAAACAAGGTAATCGTAAATGATCGAATGCCTGCTCCTTGTGCCCAGTCTTTCACTCTCACGTCGCTGGCTGCTTGCAAACCTGTTGGTTTGTTCTACAATCTGCTCGACAAAAGCCTCACCAAAAAACAGGTGGAAAAAATCCAGCCTTCTTGAGCCACAGTGAATGCCAGGAGCAGTGCAGCCTGCTCATCAATGCCAGGAGCAGTGCAACCTGCTCATCCCTGCTCAGTGAACGGGTGAGTGATGGGAGAAAAATCACTCCCATCTTCCCAATTCCACGTCACATCGCCCCCATCGTCGCCTTCATTGGGGTTGGGAGATGATGGTGGGGGAGGTTGGGGAGGAGGAGAGCGGAGGGCTTCTCCATTCACACTCCTCTTCCCTCGTCCTTTACCCTTACCTTTACGACCTTGGGGAACATCAGGGGGCTGTGGGGAGGAAGTTCAGGAATATTGGGGCGCATAAGAGGTGCTGGGGAGTGACTCCTCACCTCCCCGCTCCATCCCCACACCACGTGATTCACCCCGCTCACTCACCACCGCACCTTGTGAACTCCACTGCCTCACACCACCATGTGAACGCAATGACTCACTCCTGCCACTCCCCCTTTCACTAATTGCCCCAACACTTTCCCTTTCAGTAAGCACTCCCTCCACACCACTTCCGGCCTCCCCAAACAAGACACTAGGCCCATACCTGAGTGTATGACGTGCTGTCCTCTCGGGGCTGCGATGGGTGATAATCTCGCGGCCGTTCCACGTGGCAGCACGTCCCATGGCTCCCTCCTCGTCCTCGTCCTTGTCTTCGCTTTCCCCCTCCACATCACGTAGGGGCTGGAGAGAGGTTGTGGCATGATGTTTTGGTGGTGGCTGGCCCTCTTTAGTGGCGCGATACATGACGTAGTGCTGTTTCCTTGGTGAAGGGACCTCCTCACCACTGCTACTACTTTCCTCCTCATCTGGCTGGATGTAGTCTTTGTCAGCCACCTCGTCATCGAGTGGCGAATCACTGTCGCCTGTGAAGGTGTTCAGGGGAGCTTGTATTTCCTGCTCTGAGAGACCTCGACACGCCATGTCTGACTTGGGTCACTGCTGAGAGGTGAGTGAACGAGGTGCGGCCGAGCGTGGGTTATGCGGGGTCGCCGAGTGTCCCCGCCTGGTGGCAGATAGGGGAAGGTCGTCTGCACCTGTGTACCCAAAATCAAGCGCAAAATTTGAAATTTGTGCAAATTATGAACCTTGCAATTGCGCGATGTACTGGTATGTCGCTGGGTGTAGCTGTGACAAAACATCACGACGTACCCATACGTCAACGGGACGCCTCGGGTTAATGGATGTGATTCCCACCTCTTATTGACTCCAGGCAGTTTATGCAGATACTGACTGTTTAGTGACAGAACAGACAGTAGAAGGTACTGTTAGTGTAGTTACAAAATTCAGCAGCAACTTATCACCACTTTCATGATGCCACTTTTAGTCCTGCCATCTCTGTCCCCACCATGCCCTGGCACATCCACACCACCAGACTCAGCGAGACAAGCCTCTGATGAATCTGATAGGAGTGAAATGAGGGCTTTGAACCCTAGCCTAAACACTTGAGGGGCTGTTCCCCCTTCCCTAGCCACTCAGCTTTGGATACATCCTTCCCAAAATAACCATCACTTAATCGTGTACAGCACAGTATCAGGGTAAGTTAAATTCCCCTTACAGGCCCCTTTTTACCATGATATCTTTGTTTGCTATTTCTTATCCCCAGTGATGATCAGAGTGTTATGTATGTTTTTAGTGGGGGGTACATTTTTCAAGAGGGCCAAAATAGGGACTTTGAGAAAAATTTGGAATTTCCTTCCCCACATTAGTTGAATAACAATGGTTCTTTTTGGACTAATTTGTATGGTACCATTCATGGATACATTAACCATGCAAAATGAGGGTCTACTGTAAGAGCAGATACAAACAGAATAAAAATGTCCATAGCAACTGTAGGCAAATGTATAACAAAGAAACAACAGTAGCAAGAGAAGATAAGCATAATGTCTTATGGGCTATTGATCCTGAGCCATGGGCCATATGTCTCAGGAGCAGTGAACCATGGGTCATGGGGACCATAAACCATAAAGGCCATGGGGCATGAGCCATAGAGGCCATAGTGTTATTAGAAGAAATGAAGGTGAAAGGGGTCCAACTGATTACATTACCTTTCATTTAGAAATGATTTGTTGGATTACTGTGAAATTCATTAAGCAGAAGTCAGGACTGGAACAGATGCATTTCTTAGTATACCTTATCTGGTACATTTTGTAGAGTATGCAGGTCAGAGAGTAAAAACAGAGTGGGAAGGATAACACCTTGGTTGAAGTAAGTTCAAACTGAATAAGCACATGGGAAAAAATTACAGAATTCTGCAGAACCTCCCATCAGCTTTCACCAGGGATGAAAGCTCAATCCTCTGAAGTCTGTGAATCCTCTGTCCTTCGCTTAGGCATCCAGGAAATGAAGATGAATGGTGTGTCCTTGTCAGAGGAACTAGGCTAGGCCAAGGACATATTAACTTAAGGGACAGAGCTCAGAAACATCCTGAGAACAGTGTCAGTACATCAGAAGAGCGTAGGAAACATCCAGGGAACACTGGAACCAATCTGCATTCAAAGAGAGAGGAAGGAATGTGAATGAATATGGATATGTCAAGGGGATGCAGGGGATAGGCAAGGGTGCAATGCAAGAATGCAACCAAGAATGCCAGACAAAGGAACAAGTGAAGCAGAAGGTGGAATGGAGTTGCAAGAAAGCAAAAGGTGGCCTGGAGATGCAAGAAAGCAGAAGGTGGCCTGGAGGTGCAAGAAAGCAAAAGGTGGCCAGGAACATCTACCTAAGAACTGGGGACCCAGAGACACCAGTCAGACCAAAGTAACCATAGCGCACGTAGGCAACACATCAACACTAGGCATCACGGAGACATCACAAGAAGTGGCCAGTATGTAGGCCAGGACTAAGAGGAACAAGAGCTCCAAAGCCACTGGCAGACCATGGGCAGAGATGTGCGGGAGTGAGACCCTGTCAAGGAGGACATAGGCCATCCCTAAGCAATGCACAACATTGCAACTAGCCAGTCCTCATTTGAGCTTTGAGTAAGCCACAATGGCAAACCAATTCCCTGGGAAAGGGCAGGAAGAAAACACTGACCATGAGAAGATAACTGCAGTAAGCCATTTCCCTTGCTAGGCAGCTCTTGAAAGAGTAACTGAACTACTAGAATGAGATAAGGATGGCAAAGAAGAAGGCTATCCCTCACCCTCCAAACCCTCCAGCCAAATCTGGCAGGAAAAGTATGAAGGAACACCACTCAGTATAGAAAAACTGGCTTGGACATTTGATAGGAAAGTGTGAAAGGAGAAAAAGAGACTATCATAGTGTAACTTGAAAAGAAAAAAATGAATTAGTACTGGTTATAAGATTTTTTTTTTCCCACCCCTTATTTGTCATAAGTTTCTCCAGCCTATACTTGAAACTCTCAGTGGAAGGGCAGCAACTATATTACTAGGCAGTTTGTTCCATTCGCCTACTATATTGCCAAACCAATTTCTGCCTCTTTCCTTTTAGTAACAGAATTTATCTAGTTTGAAACCATTACTTCTAGTTCTATCCTGTGTGCTCACTTTAAGTACCTCAGTTATGTTTCTCCTTACTCTATGCCTTTCTGGTGAGTGCAGATTTAGTCTTTTTAGTCTGTCTTCATATGAAAGGCTCTGAACATCGTGTATCATTTTTATCATTCTTCTTTTACATTTTCTGAGGAATTTATATCCATTCTGTAGTACAGACTTCAAAATTGCATGGCATAGTTTAAATGTGGCCTTACTAATGCTAGATAAAGTTGCAGTATTACTTTAGATGTCTTATTGTTCATGCATTGTGAATAAATCCTAGGACCCTATTTGCTGTATTTCTTGCATTAATATACGGTTGCCATGATTTGAGGTCTGTACTAACATAACTCCTAGATCTCTCGCATTCCAATTTACTAATTTCTTTGTTATCTAAGTTGGCTAAAAGTTGGCAAAGCTAGAAGCCAGGGAACACCAGGCAGTAGCTATGAAGAGCAGAATTGGCTTGAACCACCATAAGTAAAGCATGAATCCTTTGTGTGTAAAGCAGTAAGTGAAACACACACATACACACACACACACACAGCCGACTAGCTGGAGCAAACGGACGTGTCTCAAACCACCTCTCAGCCATTGCTGCTGACCTTAAGTATTTTTCAGGAATTATGTTTGTCCTGTCTCCTTTGGCCTTGTCTAAAGTTTAAAGTATTATAAGTTAATATAGTGTACCAAAAATGTAAAGAGCTATTATCAGCAGGTAGACATGAATGTTTATAGGAAATAGGAATCTCGGAAACAGCTGTTTAACCCTTAAACCGCGGGGTTGTCAGAGGCGCGCCGTGCCCATCACGCGGGGATATTTGCGCTCTGACTGACTTTTTAAAAATATTTGCTAAAAATCAGTTATTAGTCCTAGAATATTATAATTACATATGCATATGGCACATACCTTCAGCTTTCTCCTGGGATGTTTTTTTTAGCACTCGTCGACTACCATACGACTTGTGGAGACTTCTGAAGTTGGGTAACTAAGTCTCCACTTTACACTTCCCGACTTCCTGTAATATGAATACCACTGCCAGATATTAACACTAGAAACACTATTCAATGATTTCCAAGTAGTTTGGAATCCATACTCCAAAAAAAAAACACTGTGAAAGCAATGTAAAATACGAGCATGAACGAGCCTCCCACTCGTGCTAATTTGCCGCTGGTATTCTGTCAGTTCTTACTCGTATACACACTCACCCTTTATTTCTAGTACTTTATTACACTTATATATATCTACAGTCCTTTACCGCTTCCCACACGATGTTTAGTAGGGGTAGAGGTCACAGGGCCTTTTATAATGGGCGCAAAAGCAGCAGAAATGGAGGGGCGCGACTGCGACGTGATTTCACCGTGAAGGGCGAGAGCGAACTGAATGTACAATACGTTTCTCGGTAGCCAAGAGTTGAAAATGTCAGCTGCTAATGTATATGCTAAAAAATAAGTCGTAGGAAATCTAGAAAATACATAATAAATTAGGTAGTTCCAGGTGAATATAAATATCACTCAGGCTTCTCCCTTCCTTTCTTATACTGTATACATTTATGTCACGAGAGTAGCTAATACGGCATATTTCGCGGGGGGAAAAAGCAGGGGAAATTAGCGAACGAGTGCAGGTTGGATGTTGCCAAGTGATAATTAGCCAATTTCAGGTGTATGGCACTATCAGTTACCTTATTTTATATATATATACATTATTTTGTATAAGAATAGGGCATAGGGCTCATTTCAATGGATGAAATCAGTGGAAAAATCCGGGGAAGATTTACTTAGCGCAGAGAGGCTGAGCAGACGACACGAGAGGGTAATGGAGGGGAGGTAGGGAGGGGAGTCTAGAATGGGGGAAAATGGCTAAATTGTCAACAATGGATGGGAGTACTGATGACATTAGCAGCTCTGACTATTGTTGGACATTGGCAGTGCTGATAGATGACACAAATCACCACCTGAAAGCCTGGGCGAATTAAAAAATATATAGAGTCATAAAAGTGACGCCCTGCAGTATGATCCATTGCACCCGACTGTCACGAAAGTGACGACCCTCGGTTTAGGAGTTACCTTTGGTACTGTAACCAACCTCAAACATGGCCGACAATGTAAACATCAAGGGACCTGAATTTCCAGGATTTGACAGTGAAATAAATGTGATGGATTTAGTTAAAACTGATTATGAGAATTAGTGTACTAGAAAAGAAAGTGGAGGATCTAGCATCAAGAAACATATCCGAAAATACCAAAAACTCTATACAGAGTCTGATACAGGCCAGTGAGACGGCAGACCAGGAGTTCGAGAATTTGAAATGAGAAAATATTGAATTAAGGAGAAAACTAGAAGAGAGCAGTAACAAAACGGAGAAGGTGAGTAGTGTGTTAGAAGAGCAAAAGGCAAAGTGGGCACATGTGGAAGAAGAACAGAAAGAAGCAGTTAGCTTAAGGGAAGTCATTCAGGAAGAAAGGAAAATGAACAAGAAAAGAATGGAAGAAAATGTAATGAAAATATTGAAGAAAAAAGAGAAAATAGTGAGAGAAACTATAGAAAGGAACAGATGTGTGGTAATATTTGGAAACAGGGGGGAGGAAGAAAAGTTTATATCTGTGAGACTAGAGAGAGACACAAATAAAGTGAGGAAAATATTGGGCAAGATCGATCCCAATGGAAACAAGTGGGAAAAAGAAATTGAGGAAGTAAGGAGGATGGGGCCATAAAAGAAAAGGGAAGCAAAACCAGAGTTAAGTTGTCATCAAAAAGTGTAGTATACAACATGTTCACTCACAGATGCTCACAGATGACTTCTGGAAGAAGCCTATTCTTAGGCTTGTGTCTCCAGCTCTGTATTTAAACTAATTTCTGCTTCTTGGGCAGTGTACTGGACGTACTGGCTTGATTCAATTTGTGCTTTATAATCAAATTTAATTTTCTGATTCATCCAAGTTCTATCCAGTCTCTTCTCAAAACTAATCACAGATTTCGCATTAACTGTTCAGTAGGTAGACTGTTCCAAGTGTTTACTACCCTATTACAAAAAGCATATTTCCTTATTTCTAGTTTTGACCTCCTAAAAAGCTTCTTGTTATGTCCTCTTGTACCTAAATACTCTTGCACCACAAGCATTTCTTCACATACACTTTTATCATATACTCCACATAGTATCTTGTATGTCTCCACCATGTCCCCTCGTTTCCTTCTATACACCAGTGTCGGTAAATCCAGCTTCACTAATCTTTCCTCATATGACAAATTTTTCAGAGTCGGGATCAGCCTTGTAGCCTGCCTCTGTACGTTTTCAATGGCTTCTATATCCATCATCTTAAATGGACACCATACCTGATTTGCATACTCCAGGTGTGGTCTTACCATAGCAGTGTATAATGCCCTAAACTTGGGTTCATCTAGTGTTACAAATGTTCTTCTAATAATTCCATTCAACCTGTTTGCTTTATTAATTTTTTCAGCCAGATGTTCCTCAAAATTTAGTTTACTGTCAATTAATACCCCCCAGTCTTTTTCAGAATTTACTTCCCGTAGTTCCCCCACATCCTATATTTAAACTGACATTCACTGATGTTTCCAATTCTCATAAAGCAACACTTCTGGGGATGAAACATGAGAAGCCATCTTTGTGACCAACTTTCCATTCTTTTTAGGTCATCTTGCATTCTCTCACAGTCTTCTTAGTTCTTGATTTCCTTGAAAAGTTTGGTATCATCTGCACATAAAAATATATTACTTGCTGTATCACCTCTTCCAAATCATTCACATATATCACGAACAAGAGCGGGCCCAAAACTGATCCCTGCGGAACACCACTCATAACATTCCACTCACCTGATTTTTCGCCTTTGACAGTTACACACTGCCTCCTCCCACATAAAAAGGATTCAGTCCAATCAAGAAAATCCCCACTAATATTGTAGCTTCTTAGCTTTAAAAGTAACCTTCTGTGAGGAACTGTATCGAAAGCTTTCTTCAGATCACAATACACCACATCTACTGCACAACCTTTATCCAGCGACTCTGTCCACTTATCCAGTACACCAATTAACTACAGCAGAGTTGACCTTCCTGATAAGAAACGGTATTATTTTTTACTGAATAAGTTGTTATCTAGCATATGCTTCATCATTCTCTCCCTTATTAGTGTTCCCATGACTTTACATAACACACTCGTGAGACTGACTGGTCTGAGTTGCTGGGGTTCTGAATTCAAATGCGGATGGATGTACTGGCTAAGGCTGTCCTGTTTTGGCCATTTAAATTGAAATATTATAACATGACGTTCAGAAAAGATAAACAATCGAAGAAGGTGTCATTTAGAAGACAGTAGTGGAAACTGTTTGGAGTACAGTAAAATAAGAAAAGAAATAACAAGGAGTGACATGGCATCTGGTGGCAGTGGAGGGGCTGGTGAGCAGCTGGTGGATGGTAAAGGTAAACAAACCAAGATATTTAAATGTGGAGTTTGCAAGACCAAAGTAAGTAACAAGGATCAAGCTCTTATGTGTAATTTATGTGGATTATGGCATCACATTTCCTGTGAGAATGTAGACAAGACTACTTATAAGTTTCTTGTGGAAAATCACACACACACACTGTTCACTGGTATTGCTTAAAATGCAACATTGTGGCTGAGAAGATATTATCGCATGTTACTGAGTTGACAAAGGGGCAGGATAAACTGGAAGAGAGGATGGATGTACTAGAGTGAGGAACACAGATAAAGTTGAAGGAAGTGGAAAAAGACATAAATGACATAAGAGGAAAAATATGTGAAGTCAGGAGGAATTACGTAGTGAGGTAAAAGATGACCTGGTGCAGTCATACAGGGATGTATTACAAGGGGAAGCCCCAAAATTGAGTAAGGTGAATGGGGAAATAAGTGAAAAGATCCAAGAAATGGTGCAGGAGACAGCTAGTCAGGTGCAAGACAGGCTACAAAGAGTGAATAATATAATATTGCATGGAGTACCTGAGGAGGTAAGTGGCTGTAAGTTAGAAATTAGAGAAGAGAAGGAAAGGCATGATAAGACAATATTGAAGGAGTTTTGTAATGCAATGAGTTTGACTTGTTATGATAGTGACATTCAAGAAGTAAGAAGGACTGGAAAATTTGTAGGAGGAATTACCAGCGTGAGGGAAAAGGATGAAGGATCAACAGTTAAACCTAGACCACTGACTGTGACCATTGAAGGAGGTTTGAAGATGAGGATGTACAAATTAAAGAATGCTGAAGAGCCAATATTTAGAAAAGTGGGAGTGCATCATGACATGTTTAGGGAGGAGCGTGAAAGAGATAAGCAATTGAGAAAGGAGGCAAAAGAGAAGAATGAAAAAGAGAAAAGTTTGGGAAACTTTGATGTGGTGAGAGGAAGTCCATGGAAAAGGTTTATACTGAGAGTGGACAGAAGAGGAGAGAGAGACATACAGTAAAAAAGAAACTGAATCATGGTGATATTGTAAGGTTTCTGAAGAGGATTTGTATAATGTTTAGCAATGCGGATACTTTTTCTACTGATAAAATCAGCGAACTTGAGGCTAGATTAAGAGATGTGTCTGAAAACCACATGTAATAGCTCTTCTGGAAGTGAAACCAAAATTTTATAGATTTGAAAAAAAGTATTGTAGAATATCATGTAAAGGGTTACGAAGTGTTTGGAAAAAATTTGTCAGAAGTTAACAGTGGGAGAGGCTTGTTAATGTATGTTGAAAATGGGGTGCCCTACACTGTTGAGGATGGTGATGATGATTTCTGTGAATATTTGAGTATAACCATAAAAGGGGTAGAAGATGTGTTGTTTACTGCATTATATAGAAGTCCAAATAGCAGTGATGAGAATAACAGCAAATTACTAAATTTGCTGCAGAGAATTAATGAACACTGTACAAAACATAATATAGTTGTGGGAGATTTTAACTTGCCTGATGGTGATTGGAGTAAATATACAACAGGCATTGAGGATCAGTTCAGTTATAGGTTTATTGAAAAGGTAAGAGACTGTTACTTTACACAACATATTCAGGAAATAACTAGGTTTAGGGGAACTGAGAAGGGAAGTGTGCTTGATATCTAGCTCACTGATGATGACCGAATGGTGAAGGACATAGAAGTGAATAGTCCCTTGGGAAAAAGTGATCATGCATGCATTGTTTTCCAGTGTGATGTTGTACCCCAGCCAAGAAAGACAAAGAGGAAAGTGCATTTATATGCAGTGCGTCCCTGCGTGCAAGGCCTGGGGGGGCTGGGTTTACGATAGAAGAGTTGAGAGGTGGGATGGGACTGGAGTGTATTGGTGTTGTGATGAGGAGAGGTAGGCTGAGGTGGTTTGGACATGTGGAGAGGATGGGGGATGATAATTGGGTACAGAGGGTGAGAAGTGTTAATATTGGGGGAGGGGTTGGGAGGGGTAGACCGAGAAAGACATGGGACAAGGTCATTAAATGTGACTTAAGGGTTAAGGGACTGAATAGGGAGGCTGCCAGAGATCGAGCAGCGTGGAGAGCTGCCATTAGGTGACCAAGGCCGACACATGCAAGCATGTTGGAGCCTTCAAAAACGAACGAACGAACGAGCCGATTATGCAGCCATGAAAGAAAAGTTGTGTACAGACTGGAAGGAACACTTGAACGCTGAAGATGTGGATGAGATGCGGAATAGATTTGCAACTAAATTTAAAAAAGCGATAGATGATCACATACCATGCAAAATTTCCAAGAAGGATGTGAATTAGGAAGAAATGTGAATAGAGACTTACCAATGAATAGAAGACTTCAGACCAAGATTAAGAAAAAGCAAAGGTTATGGGAAAGATTGAGGAAAATGAAAGAGAGAAAAAATACAGGAGGGAGGGAATATTTGGAAGTGCAAAATGAGTACGGACAAATAAATAACCAATTGAGGAAAGAAACAAGAAGAGAGATTAAAGCGAGAGAAAATATCATAGCTCATAATGTAAAAAGTAACCCCAAAATTTTGGAAATATGTTTAATCCAAAATAAAGGCTAATCCGGGGGTAGCAGAACTTTATGTGGAAGGAAATAGGAACAAGAAAACAATAAATGATAAGGAGAAAGCCGAAGTATTTACAAAGTTCTTTGCTTCAGTGTTTACAAATGAGGCACCAGGGGAATTACCAGAGATAGAAATAAAACCAGCACCAGTATTGTCAATTATGGATATATCAAGGAGAGATATACATGAGGCATTGAAGAAACTGAAAAGGAACAAATCCCCAGGTCCAGATGGATTCCACCCAAGAGTGATAATAGAGGTAGCTGAAGTTCTCCTGGAACCACTTTGGATTATTTTTAACTTCTCACTGAGACAATGTCAAGTCCCCAAGAACTGGAAAATGGCAAATATCACAGCCATATTTAAAAAGGGCGATAAGTGACCTGGAAACTGAGTAAAGAGGCAGGGGATGGAAAATATTATAGTAAGAAAAGATTTGAATGCAGAAGAAAGAGAAGTTTTAAAATCTTTGAAGGAGCAAGGGGAAAAAAATGACAGGCAGACAGAGGAAGAATGTAAAACCTTCTTTTGGAGAGCGATGGATATGAAAGTAAGGAAGTGGTACCGACGGAGAGAGGGAGAGAAGAGGGAATAAAGAATAACGAAAAAAGTTTGAAAGTGGCATATACTAATGTACTAATGTGGATGGTTTAATATCGGCAAGGTTAGAAATCAACAATTTCTTGAGGGTACATGAACCAGATGTTATGTGCTTTGTAGAGACTAAGTTAGAAGAGGATATTGATATCCATATGGGAGATGGTAAATACAAACTGTGGAGAAGAGACAGAAAAGAAAAACTGGGAGGAGGAGTGATGATTGTAGTGAAGAGCAACATAAGTGTGGATACTGTGGAAATGGGAGAGGGTAGGGCTGAAGTGATTAATATGAAATTAGTAACTGGAGAAAATGGCAAGAGAGATAGGGTAGTAGTAATGTTCCCTCTAAGACAAGAGCATGGTATGATGATGAATACCAGGAAATGTTGTCAGACATGGATAGTTATCTACAGAAAGTGATTGAGAAATGCAACAATATAATTCTAATGGGTGATTTTAATAGTAAAGAGGTGAACCGGGAGGAATGGGATTCAGGAGGCAATGAAGATTCGCTGGGCACTATATTGTTAAATATATCTGTGAATAATGTAATGACCCAGTGGGGCAAAGAAGAGACGTGATTCCGAGGTGACAACACACCGGCAGGAGTAGATTTACTGCTAACTAGAGAACCCGACGTAATTGAATTGTTGAAATATCAGTGTCCTATAGGAAAAAGTGATCATGTGGTCATTTAGTTCCAGATGATAATAGGGAACATGGTGCCAAGACCCGAGCTTTATAGGCAGGGAAGATACAACTATGGGAAAGCAGACGTTACAGGATTGAGAAAATTTTTCGAAAATGCTGATTGGAGAAAATTCAAACGAGAGATACAGAACCTCAATAATTTGGGAGTGGAAAAATGTGTGCCTAGAGTAAGTGGGAAAGAAAACAGGAAAAAGGAGTGGTTTAACAGAAGGTGTATGATTGCAAAAAACAAGAGAGGGATATGGTGTGGAACAAATGGAGAATGAGAGGTAATAACAAAACAAAGGAAGAATATATAAAAGAATTAGGAATGAATATACAAGAATACGTAGAGAGGAAGAAAGGAATTCCAAAAAAGGTATATTTGACAAATGCAAGGAATAACCCAAATTCTTTTATAATGAGAAAAAAATTATTTGTTTTTTTATAATTGCCTGCCATCAGAATGTAATAGGGAAATTTTTGAATTGATTTTAATTTTTAGTGATTGATATATCTATCTGTCTATCTATTGCCAGATGCCATAATCCTGTAAGAGGTGGCCATTTGACTTTCAGTTATTTGTTTTACAGGGAGGGGCACTAACCTTCCACCAACCCACTTGCTCACACGTAGGGAGCACGTATGGTTTGGTTATGTGGTTACCACCCAGCGTTGTAAATGGTTTCTTAGCTCACAGGAAACCATTTGGCTTGTCACTCAATATAAAGCCACCTGTAAAGGAAAGAAATGCAATAAGAAGTGACAGGAAAGATGGGAGAAATAGGAAGAGGGGAGGGCAGGCACAGAAAAAGAATGATAAAGGCTAAGGAAGAAGTAGGCAGCACTACATCAAGTGAGTGGATGATGGTCCCCACCACCTACAATATATCTATCTATCTATCTATTACCAGATGCCTCAATCCCGCACGGGGTTGCCACAAACAAATCGCCTCCATGTCGCTCTGTCCTCCGCCATTTCACCACCCGGCTCCCAACTCACACCTCCCTCTCTCATGTACCTCTCCACTCCATCCCTCCTTCTCATCCTAGGCCTCCCCCTCCCTCTCGCTCCCTCCACCTCACTCACATACACTCTCCTCGTCAGTCTTTCACTCTCCATCCTCTCCACGTGCCCAAACGACCTTAACATGTTTCTCCTAAGACTTTCTATCACGTCCAAAACCATACCACAATGCTCTTTCACGTCCTCATTTATTAGTCTGTCTCTCCATGTGACTCCAGATGCTCCTTTCAAATAACTCATTTCCACTGCTCTCACTCTTGACTTCTGTCCTTCCAACAGGGTCCAAGCTTCACTTCCATATGTCAGAGTTGGTATCACAATACTGTCATGTAACAACTTTTTCACTTCCATGCTCACCTCCCTGCTTCTTATTACTGCTTTCAACGAACCAGCAACCTTCCTTCCCTGCTGCACCCTTTCAAGCACTTCACCCTCCAGACTTCCATCCTTACTCATCACACTACCCAAATACTTAATGCACTCACATTCTCCATATCCTCCCCATCCAATCTCACTGTACATTCACTGGCTTCACTTCTCTCGAAGACCATCACTTTACTCTTCCCTACATTCACCTTTAGATTCTGTTTCTTACACTCTCTCCCAAACTCATCTACCAAGCCTTGCAGCTCCCCTTCGTCTTAGCTCAACAACGGTAGACCAGCATGCTCTCCAATACAAGTTTCTCCAACTATCAACACCAAACTACATACGCGCTACACACTACACTTCCTTTCCAAATTTTTTAAAAAATGGCTAATGAAAATCGTGCCTCGGAGTCCCCGGGGGGGGGGACCATAAATGCCCCCACCATCCGCCCTTCTCCCGGTGATGACTCTCGGAGCTGCCCGGAACCACTGTCTGACTCACTCGTTCTTCATTTCTGTAACATTTGTGGCCTTTCCTCTAACTTTCACTCTGTTGAGCACCACCTCTTCTCCTCTAAACCTCACATTCTTTTTCTTTCTGAGACTCAGCTGTCTGAGACAACTGACAGCAAACCCTTTTCTGTATCCTCCTACTTTCTCTATTCTCATTTCAAAGCCAAAGGTGGCTGTTGTGTATATATGTACGCAACGATCTATCTTGCACTCGTGTTCCTGAACTTGATTCTTCTGAATTCTCTACTCTCTGGCTTCGTCTTTCCTGTCATTCTCTGACTAAATATATCTGTGCTGTTTACTTATCTCCTGATTCTACTGACTATCAAAAATTCTTTGACTATCTTACTTCTACGTTGGAACACATTCTATCCATTTCTCCTTTCTCTGAAATCTCCATTTTAGGAGATTTCAATGTTCACCACCACCTTTGGCTCTCCTCTCCTTTCACTGATCAACCTGATGAACAAGCCTACATCTTTTCTATCCTTAATGACCTAGAGCAGCTTGTACAGCACCCTACCCGTATCCCTGACCGCCTTGGAGAGAGTTCCAACATACTTGACCTTTTCCTAACAACTAATCCTTCTGCTTATACTGTTAATCTTTTCTCTCCGTTGGGCTCCTCCGATCATAACCTTATTACCTTAACCTGTCCTATTGCTCCAGTACGGCCTGTGGACCCTCCAAAGAAACGCCGCCTGTGGCACTTTGGAGCTGCAGATTGGGAGGCCCTCAGGCAGTACTTCTTTGATTTTCCTTGGAATGATTATTGCTTCCATGGCCGGGAGCCGTCTGAGTGTGCCTTGCGCATTACGGAGGTTATTCTCTCGGGCATGGAAGCATACATTCCTTTTTCATATCCTCTGACTAATGCAAGAAAGCCTTGGTTTAATCACGCTTGTTCTAATGCTGTCCGCAACA